>JAHBCN010001814.1:0-106395 GCA_019359885.1 Listronotus oregonensis | reverse complement strand
TGTTTTTATTTATTTACAAAAGTTTTTTGGAAAAAAATACAAAACTCACAAAAATATCGACCATTTAAGTAGAAGGCTTCTTTCCATATTATTTCAGATGATATAAAATTCAATTTTACACAATAATTTTAAATATTCTATGGTTGTATCGTTTAATAACCAACAATTTTGTGCAAAAAATAAAAAAAAAGTAATGCTTAAATTTGACATTTGATGATGTCAACTTTATGATAGTAACAAAGAATTATGGAAGTCCGGCTCTGACCTACTATTCATTGCGCAAACCCCGCGGGGCCAATCCCCCTATTCCCGCTGCTCTGCACGCCTGGACAATTTTGTTCTACCGTATTGGGCTTCCATACACCTTTAAACTTTCTTGATAGCACACAATCTTTCTATTATCCTGAGGGCAGTCTGCATTTTTTCGCATTTCCCTGTGGACAGTATGACCAAGTCATCTGCGTATGCTATGGTGTAGAGATTTTCCTAGTTAAGGTGGTCTTAAGGTATTAACTCAAACAAATTATGTTTTTAGTGTAGCTCGTAGTTAGTTAGATATACTAAACCTTGGTTTTTTCATTTATTTAAAAACGTTAATTTTACCTGGAGTTTATAGTTTTGCCATTATATTGGACAATCAGAGAATTTTTATTAAAAAAAAACAACTTATTATTGTTGCGTATATAAAATATAAATAAATATAATATTATATATATAAATTTCCTCACATAATGAATTTTACAAAATAGTTGTTCTTAACCACATAAACAATTTGATGTGGTTTGCTTTAATAAAATCTTGAATCTTCAGGATACGTCTACTTATCTTACGTACGTGATGAAACAATACAATTTTGTTACGTAGATCATATTTCAACGAAACGTGGTAAAGATATTATCGGGGTTTTGTTTTATCTCAGTTTTAGAGTATCTGGTTAGATAATAATGTGCTTGCAACTGAACAAAACCCAGCATCCATTCACCCAAAGCTTTTTAAGAGCCCCTATAACTCTTGCATATACATATATATTTTGTTTTTGAGAAAACCCTTATGCAAGGAAATATTTCTATGAGAGTTCTTAAGGCATTAAATAACATATCAAGTATAGCCAAAGTGGTATGTATATTTTAAAAGTATTTTCTTTTCCTCTTTATTGCGTTTTTTATTCATATTGCTATGTATTAACTTAACTAACTAAATTTGTATTACTTTTACCGTCACAAGCCCTGAATAAAAAAATTATGCAATTTATTCGGCAGTTCATAAAATTAAATTTTTACTTGACACCATGGTAGTAGCGTCAATGAATACATCAAACAGCAAAATTGGAAGTCCTCAAGAACAGCTCCGATTTTGATATTTTTTTTAATTAATTTTTTTTTCTATATTATTTAAAATTAGAAACCTTTTGGAGAGGGCAAACAAGTATTTATATTGTTTTAACAATATTTATGATATTTAAGTGGATTTTTTTAAATGGCTCTTACTTTGTAAATATTAATTTTCGTCATTTTTTCCACAAAATCTTTTTTTGTAAAAATTTAAGTTTTCTACAAAAATAGTTTTATATGAATTTCTCGTATTTTTCATAGTTTCCAAAATATCGTGAACTTTAGTTTCTGAAAGCAGAAAAAAAAATGATTTTTTTTTATATAATAGTAACATAATATAATAAAATCAATATACATAACAAAACTAGAAATTTATATATTTATTTAGGATTTAAACAACTTACTTTGAGAAACATAATATTCTACATTAGATATTTAAGAAAATATGATAAAATTTAAATAAATAAAATTTAATGAAGAGGTATTTATTAGAATTTTGAAATATTTAATTGAAAAATTTTCTGCTTTACTCACATATTAAAAAGCCACTTTTTCTGGAGCGACATGCTGAACCGCATCCTGTTTTGCGTAGTGATTTTTAAGACGTTTTCAGGTGCTGCTGTTGCATCGGTTTTACTGGTTTCAAATAATCTTTTTTTTGCCAACCCCATTCTTCAAAAGAGATTATATAATTAATTTTCCATTGCTGGACTTAAAAGTAGACTCTTAGCACCTGATGATAAAGAAATGTTTTTTTTCTAAAACCACTTAAAAATAAATATTGCCTTACAACGAGTTTATTCAACAAAAACTATGTTAAGTAAATATGGACATACATTAAAAAAGATCATCTTTTATTTGTTAATGTATTAACTGGATGTGATACTTCTTCCGCCTTTTATAATAAAGGTAAAAATAATTTTATTAAAATTTTTAATGATGATTATGAATAACGTGCAGCAGCTAAAACTTTTATGGTTAAAAATTAAAGTGATGAAGTACTTTTCAATAAAGGCGTTAGTTGTATACTTACAATGTATGGTGCTAAAACTGTCAAAAACTTGAATAAACTCCGATACAAACGTTTCATAGCCTAAGCCTCAAAAGATAAAAGTGTACAACTTTATTCACTACCACCGATAGGGGATGCAGCAAAACAACATATCAAAAGAGTCAACTTACAAGTTCAGCAATGGAAAATTCATTTTTAATCCCTTCTGAACAATGGGGTTGGCAAAAAGACGATTATTTTAAACTAGTAAAAATGACGCAACTACAAGCACTTGAAAACGTCTTACAAATCATATTTTGCTCCTGCGGCTCACCGGCTTGCATTGTTTGCAGTGGAAGTGACTGCGATAATCACCCACCACTTAAAGAGGATGAAATCTCGGATACGCAAAATACAAATAAAAATTAAATTTCCTATTTTTTGTATATGCGAGTAAAGCAGGACATTTTTAACATTTAATACAATATTTTAAAAATTCTGATATATAACTCTTCACAAAATTTTATTTATTTAAAGTTATCATATTTTCTTAAATTACTAATATAAAATATGTTTCTCAAAGCGGTTTAAATCCTAAATCAATATATAAATTTCTAATTTTGTTATGTTTATTTATTATATGTCACTATTATATAAAAAATATCTTATAAGCAATTATTACAAATTTCGGAAATGAAGTAAAATTTCTGCTCTCAGAAATAAAAGTTTACGATATCTAGAAAACTATGAAAAAAACTATTTTTGTTGGAAATTTAATTATCTACAAAAAAGATGTTCTGAGAAAATGACGAATAATATTAATAATTAAAGAGTTACAGCTTGGTCTGAGGTCAAATAGGTAAATCTATTAATGTTTTCTGTTTAGTAAATAAAATCCTGCCTGCATTTTAAATTCTGAGACAATTAAGACCTCAGAAAGTCAGGTTCAATCAGATTGAAAAATTCTGGAATACCTCATAAATATACGATATTGCAGCCCTGTTTCAGAGCTTTCTTGGTAAAAAGGTGCAGTTTTTAAAACGCTTTCTTTACTGGTGTCCTAAAACCTACCTACATAGTATTTTTTTAGTTTTTGCAAAATTCTAAAATACTCCCCAAAAATACGATATTACGGCCCTGATTCAGGGCTTTGCAAGAAAAAATGTCCAGTTTTTAGAATGTTTTCTTTACTTGTGTCCTAAAGCCTACTTACATATCAAATTTCAAGTTTTCACTCCTCGGAAGTGCCCCATAATTTTGGTCAATGAGTCAGACAGTAGTAAAATCAGTGATTTTCAAAATCACAAATACAGATACTTGAAATACTGATGTCAATTTACATACCAAATTTCATACCCTTATGTGGAAGGAATCCGAAGATATTATAGGAAAAAAATGCTCGAATCATTTCATGTAAAATGCACACCTGCCTGGCGCACTACCTTGTGCTGGTAAAGGTTTAGAATTAAATATACTTTTTTATCTGTAGTCTGTAGAACAGCCCACCAAGGCTTTTAAACAGCCTAAATCCTACTACTACTACTTCGTTCTCTAGATATTTAATACATTTTTTCCCAGTTATGTCAGCGATGTCCTATTCTTAAAACATACAATCGGTGCATTTTACAGCAAACTTTAGAAAAAGTGATAATGCCATCACTGAAGTTATATAGGGTGTCCGAAAAATACTTTTACAAAACTTAGGGTCTTCTATCGTCAAAATAAGCCGGTATAAGTCAACTGGTTTATATCATATTTTTTTCGTTTAACCGGTAGCGAACGGTAAAAATAATTTAAACATCTTGGTTTTTCTTATTATTTTTTTAGCGCCTAAGTGATTTCATTATTTTTTGGTATATAATCGGAATTTTTATTAAACATGCTTTTTTCAATAATAATTAACTATATTAATAAAAAGGTAATTTAAAGAATGAAATCGACTTCAAAAAAAATTACTTAAAACTATGAAATATTTTTTTATACATGAACTAAATTATCCAACAAAAACAAAATTAAATTAAGGTTCGAAACAAATTAGGCAACTACAATTTTTTTGGTCGGTGCCAGCACAGCCATTCAATATAAAACTTTTATTAGCTAAACGCAATTAAAAAAACATAAAACATATTAAAAACACTGCAATAAAAAATTTGTCAACATGCATCTAATAATATTAGTAGATTAAACCGGAACACTCCTAGTATTTTAGCATAGAAAACTTCCTCCAAAAATAGTGTTTTATATTATTAAGTAAAACTATCTGCGTAGCCTTAATTTCTGTTAATATTATTAAGGTTAGTTGTCTTTGGTTAATGATAAAGAAAATTCGGAAAATCTTTAAATTAGTGGTAAATACCACCTTATTTATTTTTAAAAATAGGTAATGTTCCAGATTGTTTTCAAAATCCAATTTTTTCATCATTTTAATAAGCTGAAACTTGGTGAATATACTACTTAAACTTTACGTTTTGACATAACTTTGTAATAAATAAAACATTTAACAGCTATTAGGCTGTAAAACATAATATATAAACTAACAAACGGGCATGACGAAGCTTTAGGAGTGTGACGAAACCCCAAAATGAACTTAAATTGTTTTCACACCTAAAAAGTAGCCTAAATGTTAAAGTATTGTCGATGTCCGACTTACTAGGTATTGAATTACATACAATAGTAATAGTGATAAAGTCTCCATCATATTGAGTAGTTTTATTATTGACTGTCCAGAAACAGATCGAATTTAGAATAACAAGTTAACAAAGCAAAAAGATAAAAAATACATACATAAATCAATCAAGGAAGTTTAAAGGTGTATGGAAGCCCAATGCTATGGCCCATTCGATCAAAAAATGTCCAGCCCAGTATGAAAATAACTGTCAGAGTTGGCCCCGCCGATTCTGCGCAATAACAAAATTCCACGGAATAATTTAATGTGTTCCCTACTTACACACTGATAAATCAGTGTGTAGTTAGGCAACACATTATACTTTTATGAGAGCCGTAGTACCGTTTTTGGTCTTAGGTTGTCTAAAGTTTTTGGTGCAAGGGCGCGCGCGTCAACCGTCGTCGTCTCATCTTTCATCATTTTCGTTGTGGTTTGTGCCCTTTGCGCCGTATTAGTTTCGATTGTTTTGCTTAGTGTGAGTACCTATATTTTGTGGTTGCAGAAGTTTTTTGGATTGATAAAAACCTTCTTATTTTTTTAGTGTTTTTAAAAGTGTTTTTTTTTAAAATTGGTTGATTTGTAATTTAATTAAATTTTTAAATTGGGAAAACGTAACGTTAGGTAACCAAAAAAATAATAATATATCAATTATGAATAATAGAATAATGAAAATTTCATAGGAAATAGCAGTGAGAAAAGTAAAGCAATCCTAACTATCTTTTAGATGATTTCCACAATGTTTGTGTATTTCTGTGGATTATTAAAAAGAAATAAGGTTTACATTTAGGTACTTTTATTTCATTTAATAATTTAGTACATTCTTTTAAAGGATCAAAATTATTAATTACTGGGCAGACCAGGCAAATTTTAATATATACAGGTCCCTCTAATTGAATGAAAGAAAGTACAATTTTATGTTAAAGTTCCTTTTTGCTTTTTCTGTATTTGTTTAAAAAGAAATTACATTTTTGGTTTCCTAAACTTACATTATCAATTTTTTAAGCTCGACATACTGTAGACACATAATATTTAACGGATACTGTTATAATGGATACCTAGGTACCAAAGGTTACTAAACATTTTTAACCACTGTTATTCTGTCTCATAAACGTTTGTTATTAGTGAAAAGTATATGCCTAAAAAGCAGTTATAAAAATTTTCACTTTATAATGTACAACCAGAATCTTAGGATTAGATTAAACTTATTTACACTATCTTGTCCTTCTTTTATCACAAAATTGGTGATAAGTACCTAAAACTATCATACAATGTTTGAAATTTATTTTAAAAAATCGTGTTTTTATTTATTTACAAAGATTTTTGGTAAAAATACAAAACTCACAAAAATATCGACCATTTAAATAGAAGGCTTCTTTCCATATTATATCAGATGATATAAAATCCAATATTACACAATAACTTTAAATATTCTATGGTAGTATCGTTAAATAACCAAAAATTTTGTGCAAAAAAAAACAGTGAATGCTTGAATTTGACATTTGATGATGTCAACTTTATAGACAGTAACAAAGAATTATGGAAGTCCGGCTCTGACCTACTATTCATTGCGCAAACTCCGCGGGGCCAATCCCCTATTCCCGCTGCCCTGCACGCCTGGACAATTTTGTTCTACACTATTGGGCTTCCATACACCTTTAAACTGCCGTGAAATCAATATACCGGATAATAAAGTAAGGTTGTTAAAATAAAAATAGAAATACAATTTTGCAGAACAAGCACAATACAATAATGTATTTCACGTTAATTTAGCTTTTATATTAAATAATGTTATGTCCTTAAACTCGACATACCCAATTTTGACACATTACTCGTATATTGTTTCTTGCAAATAGTAAAATTTTGGTATTTTTTTATTTCTTTTATTGCAACTATTATTATAGCGTTTTTTTTAAGTCGCCCACGCTACGTTCACTAGTTCTAAGTTGGTATAAACATTTTAAAGATTTTTTACACAAATCAACCTTAATAAGCCTAAAAGCTTTAACACAATTGAACCAACAAATAACGTCGCTAAAACTCAGCAGTTATTATAGCAACCCAACCAATTGGACTTACTAAAAAATTTAAAAATCTTTGTTGGCTATTCGTCAAGATGAGACTGCTTCTATCCTTTTCCTGGGATATAAAGCCTATGCTTACACAAAATTAATTGACCCAAAATAAAAGTAAAATCCCCCAACGTTTCGGCGAAAAGTCCACCACTGTTTTTAAAATAAAATTAATCTTAAACAGAAACAGGTAAAAACAAGTAAAATTTAAATTATTTAAGTTTACTCATAAAATTTTCGGATATTCCGAGAGATTTTTTATAATATGACGTAATAAATATTACAAAAAAAGTCGCAGAATATTTTAGTTTTTTATAACACAGTTTAAATAATATTAATTTATCTTATTGTTTAAGACTGAGTAAATTCTTAAGAATATTTTATTCTGAAAACAGTGTTAGAATTCCCAAAGAAATGTAAATGTTTTTGTTGATTACAAGATTGTAAGGGTCAATTGATTATGTTTTGGCACAGAATCTATACTTGGGACCAGACCGAAGCGGTTCCATTTTGGGAGTCACAACAAAGTTTTCCCCAGGTTCAGTCCACTATAAAAGGGAAAAAAAGGAAAAAATGAAAAGTTCAGGGCTTCTCCATGGGGGTGTAAAGGCATGCATATTTTCTAGGTTGTCATAGCGTTAATGATACAGAAAATCAAAGAAATAATTTTTTTTATTTCCTGACATTACAAATTGTATAAAACCCCATCTAGGTACCGTGGGTGCCGGGTTTTTTGTTGATATTTAACCCTTCTTTCGTTTAAGAAGTAAGAGAAACCCAAAAATTTGCAGATATATATTTCACGACCCTGAAAGGGGGGGCTTTTTGGGGCCAAAAAATTTACAAAAACTTTTTTTAAAATTTTTTAAACTTTAAAAATTTTTTACGGAAAATTTTTTTTATTAAAATTAAAAAAGTAAGAAAATATTTTTTGTTCTTGGGTTTTAAAAAAACGGTAAAAAACCAAAATTTTTAAACCCTTCCTAAAAAAAATTTTTTTAGGTTCAAAAAAAAATTTTCCAAAAGTTTTTAATAAGGGAAAATTTTTTTAAAAACATTTTTAAAAAAAAAATTTTTTTTTAGGAAAAAAAATTTTTTTATTAATAATTATAATAAAATTATATTAAAATAAATATTTTATTAAAATTTTTTTATAAAAATAAATAATAAAAATAACTTTTAACCAAAACTAAAAAAAATTTTGGAAACTAAAAAAAGGTTTTAAAAGAAAAAAACTTTTTGTTCTCTAGCTACAAATTTAAAGGGCCGGTGTTTTAATTTAAAAACCCCATAAAATTTTTTAAAAAATATTCAAAAATTTCCCCCAGGGGAAAACAAAGGAAAAAAAAATAAAGAAAAGGGAAAAAAAAAGGGGGTTTGTAGCAAATAAATTTTTTTGTTTTTTTTTTTTCAACCCGGAAAGTTTTGCTTTTTGCCCGGTTTTGGTTCTGGGGAAACCCGAAAAAAAAACCGTTCCACTCAATCTGGAAACGTGTGCATACAATGACGCTTACAACTTTTTGAATTGTTATATCTCAGAAACGGTGGCTTTAAGGGAAAAAAATCATTATTACCTTTTAATAGATAATTTTATAAACTACAATTTTTCTTAAAAGTAATTTTACGATAAAACTGACCGTTTTGAAGAAAATCGCAAAAAATCCATTTTTTTTACCTTTGCCCTCGAGTCAATTTTTTTCCACATACCGGAACGATGCGAAATTATTTTAAAATGTTATTTTTAATTACGTTTTAAACACTTTTACTTACTTCCAGCTTGATATAAAATTATGTACCTCCACTCTTATTTTTTGGTCTAATTTTACCGGACTACCGTAACATAACTAAAAACACAAAATGACGAGAATTTAATAAAAAACGAGTTTTAAAAAATTTGAAACCAATTACTTATGACACAAATAAAAACTAAGACTTGACTACCTATGTATATTAGTAAAGTTAGGTGAACTTTACTGATAAAAGAAAAGACGCAGGACTAAAATACTTCTTATGTAGTACCACTTCTGGCTCTGTCTTATGTCGTTCTTTTATTTCTCAAGAGAATGCCCTGGTTTCTGTTTTCACAGGCGCCTTTTTTAAAGCACATTGCATATGGTATGATAAAAAAACTTTAAGAATTGGTACTTGACAAACTTAGAGGTCTTTTTTTGGCGTTTGTTCAATATTTTTTAGATAGTGTTTTTTCCTTGCATAAATAATAACTATTGCCTATTGCACATGGTGTTGTTTTTAAGTTCAATCTAGGATTTTTTACTTGACTAAAATATTAAGGGAAATAAAAGAGGATATTAAAGCTATAAACAATTTTCCGGGAATGCTTTCCTTGGGAGAATCAAAAAATATTAATAATTGGGCGACATTTATGGGGTATAAGCATCGCAGAAAAACTATTTCATATATAAAATATTCATCCTTTATTTAGCTACTGAAATTCAAACGCCAGGCTACGTGGGCTATTTTAAAAAATATATATTATGTAGGTTTAAATAACTGAATTCTAAAATTATATAAGGTCGAGATGTCGATAGGTCGATAGCACTATCGATAGTATTGAGCCATCGATAGGGCATCGCTTGAAAAGACACCTATCGATAATTCGGGAAGTACCTCCGTGTCCGTAGTTCTGTAACATGCCAACTGGATTCCAGGCTCAGAAAGACTTTTAAGTCAAAAATTAAAACCTCTACCTAGTAACCATTTTCTTAAAGTTTTTTGGTTAATCCAGAAAATAAATTGGTGGATCAACCAAAAAAACTATAAAATTACTTTTTGTAGGTACCTACCATGGCTTGTTCGCTGTGGTTGTACTATTAAATACCTACGATGGCTTGCTTCGTGTTATATATTTACAGGCATGATTCAATCATAAGTACATGATCCCGCCATCTTTGTAGCATTATAGCAGGGGGATCGATATATACGAGAGTTGAACTTATCCAACTTACTAAACTGTCGATAGTATCGCTAGCTGATGGGCGATAGTGTCAAAACTATCGATAGCTCTAACTATGGAACTATTGACATCCCTAATAAAAAGAGCAATTTAGTAAAATAGTCTGATACCAATTTGTGATTATTTGCAAAAAGTAGCAAAATATATGGAGGTTTTTAAATAGAACAAATAAAATTTGTGAAAAGTATGGAAACCAAAGCAAGTACACTTCTGCAAAAATAGATGGTAAGGATATAGCAGGTATTGTGTGTAATACTTAATACTTAAAAAGCATCTATTATTTAAATATATAAAAAGTTATTAAAGAAAAATAAAAAAGGACAAAGACAAAGTCTATAGAAATAATAAAGAGCAGTGTATATAAAAGAAACATAAAAACAAAAAAGACTTTGATCAACCCGAACCTTTTAAACACAGTACAACCCGATAATTCTTAGATGCAAGAGTGGGTAAGATTAAGACTTACTTACTTTTATATCACCATATTTATAGTAGCTGTTTCGCCAAGGTTGCTTTTAAAAATATTAAATGGAAAATTTAAAAAAGCCACGACCTTTACATTTAATATATTTTCTGGATTAAAACACTGGGTTTATAACCCTACACAAAAAAATATTGTGTTACTCATTCTCTTTGCTAAATTGCGTGCTCACTTTGAAGGAGCCAAAGTTGAAATATTGATATAAATTATTTTTAATTTTCACCTTTGTATTGTACCACCAGATAAGGATGTTAATCAAAACTTCTTCCTAAGTGTACCGGATGCACAAAAGATAAAACAGTTGCAAAAGGAAGGAATATCAAAGAGAAACAGAAGTGCTTTTACACTGCTTTACAATTTGATTTAATCACAGTAATTACTGGTATCGATACGTTGGAACGATGGCTCTTAATGTCAATTACCGGTAAAATTGGAATTAAAAAAAGAAACAATAAAGAGCGGCTAACGCGGAAGTTAAGGCGAATAAAAAGATTAATTTAATTTAAAATACAAAATATAATTGTATTTATGTTAAGAATGTATTTAAAATCATCATCCTTGCCAAGCACAGAGGACCCCAAATTGTCATTAGCAAAATCAAAATAAACTAAATTATGTACAGGGTGGACCAAATTGGAGACTTTTAAGGGAAAACCTTCCTTTTTAAAGAAGATAGACGAAAACTAATGTTGGTGTATGCAGCTCAAATTTTGAAAATAAATCGATATCTGTTATTGTTTCTGAGTTACAGGGTGTTTTTCCAAAATGTGCATTTTAAAAAATCGCTGTAACTTTTTTGCTATGGAAAATTTTGAATTTCTGTAAAAACACTCCAAAGCAACTTTTACGTAGAATTTAAAAGTTTAAGTTAAACTTTTTTAGACTTAATAGCTTAATAATTATTAACAGAAAAATCGATTTTTTTATATGGGATACCCTGTATATTTTTAAATAATTGAGAATAACTTTAAATTATCTTTCCAAAAATAAAGCACATTTGATATTTTGCTAAATTTCTCTTCACAATAGAGAAGTTTTAAAAGTTCGCTTACTTTGAACAAGTAGGCTTTGGACGGCGCGGCCATAATACAGAGAAGAAACGCTTACTGATAGCTGTTAGCGGTAATTAAAACAAAACTAATATTTAAAATGAATGATGTAGAATTTTAAAACAATTTAAACTATTTTTAAAATAAGATGAACTAATGAAATATAAAAAAAAAACAAAATAAAAAGTATTTCCACAGGGCAAGAGATTTTGCTACAAGAGCTGTTCGAAATGTTGACCGCTCTCTTATGCACAGACGGCACTGTTTCCCAATATTTCTCGCAGAATTCATCAATTCAAGAGGGGTAAGAGATGCAAACCCTTGCACAACTGAGACTTCTAATTCTTGTCTAGAATGTATGGGTGATTTAAAAATAAGGTCCTTCAGCCTTTCCCAAAGATAAAAAGCCATGGGCGTTAGGTCCAGTGACCTCGCTGTCCAACGGGTGGGACCTTGGTTATTATTGTCAAAGTTGACTGCTATAAAATTTCTAATAATTTTAGCGTTGTGAGGCGGTGCCCCGTCTTGCTGGAAAAATATGTTTCCTAGATCCATTAGGGTAGATCATCAAAAACGGGGCTATTTGTTGTGCCATCATAAATTAATGGGCCAATAATCCTACCTCTAAAAATACCTGCCAAGACATTAAACCCAAATAATTTTTCTTGATTTTTTAGCTCCACTACTGAATGGGGGTTTTCTTGCGCCCAAGTATACGAGTTATAGCGATTTAAAATACCGGCACTGCTTATATAAGCTTCGTCAGTTCAAATACAATTCAATGGGAAATCGCGCACCCGGTTACATGTTTCCAGAAACCACCGACCAAAATCTATGCAGCATTCAAAATCTCCAAGTCTAAGATGATTCATTTTCTGATCCTGTATAGTTTAAATTTGTATTTTTTAAAGTTCGTCTAACATTCGTTCTTGCCAGTTTTGTTATTGTTTTTAAATTTTGTGTTAAAGTTTTAGAATTATTTTAAACGGCTTCTAAAACTACTATTTTTTCTAACTTCCTATCTCTATTTGTTATATACTGTATTGACCTTTTCTTAAACTTGGCACTATTATTTAGGTTATGTCGCAATCTTTCAAAAATATCCTTAAAAGGTTGTCTTCTTTCTGAATATTGGTTGTGGTATATATTGCTTGCTGCTTCTGCATTTTTTCCGGCTTGTATAAAACAACCTATCATATTCCATTTTTCATAACTTTCAAATTATATTTTAAATTTATTTAAAAGATTAACCTAAATCTCAGCGTCTTTACAGCCAAAACCACAATTTGACAATCCCCGTAAGCATGTTTTCTGTATCTTGGCCGCACCGTCAAAAATATACAGGGTGTTCCATATAAGAAATCGATTTTTTTTTTAATAACTATTAAACTATATATTTCAAAAAATATATACCTAAACCATTAAATTATACGTAAAAAGTTGCTTAAAAAATGTTTTTACAGAAACTAAAATTTTCCATAGCAAAAAAGTTAAAGCAATTTTTATAAATTCACATTTTTGAAAAACACCTCGTAATTCAGAAACGGTGACAGATATCGATGTGCGGTTTTTACCATTATGTTATTGAAGAAAATTGAGTTCCAGACACCGACATAAGTTTATATCTATTTTCTTTAAAAGGGGGTTTCTTTTAAAAGTGTACAATTTGGCCCACCCTGTACAGGTGGGTTCAGGAAGGTGTTAGCTCTCGGTAACAGACAAATTGCAATGATCTGCTTGATCTTAAATATTATGAGGAACAGGAGCGACTATAGGTAAGGTAAACCAACGGGAGGATTAAGCTAGAATTTATGGCAAAGATTTAAGTTGAGTTCGGCTTTTCTTTTGGTAAAAGTAATTTCATCTTTAAAGTTAAGAGCTAAGAAAATAGTACGGAAGTTTAGACGGATGATGTTTTTGGTGAGAACCAGAAGGATTTATTGCAATTTGAGCAAAGAGAGACCAGGGAAGTACGGCAAATATAGTTGAAAATTGAAAAAGACGATAACTAAAAAAATGGCATTCCATTACGTACATTTAAATTTCAAATACCATCGTAGGTAAGCAACAGTAAATTCGTGAAGTATGACAAGTTATGAAGTCAGAATGATTTGTCTTACACATTTCTTATTAGTTCATCTTAAACAAGAATGTCAATAAAATTATTAAAAAATAAGTCAGAAAAATTAAATTTAAATAAACCAGTATGGATTTTAGACTCACTTTTAAAATGTGGGTTCTATAACTCAAAAAAAGTTGAACCACGCCCAAATTGTTTTTTTTTTACTTAAAAAGTTTAGGTTAAATTTAAAAGTTTAATAATAAAAATATATACCTTTTAGTAAAAAAATATGGTACTATTTAATTTAAAGAAAATTTGTAAATAATTGTTTTTCTACGCCTTTTTAAAATATACTAAAACTCCAGAAATTTTTGGGTTAATTGTTTTTACCTATCTTTAAAAGCCAAAATAGTTGTAAGATATATTTCTTAAAAATATTCCAGTAAAAAGTATTTTTCTACCAAAAAGTACAAAAACCTAACTCAGCCTGTTTGAAATTTAGGGCACATGCTGGTTTTCGTCCAATTAAAATCAGTGTCACGTAAAGGTATGCCAAGCAGCATGAGTTACTTTTATATCTTGATTTGATGTCCGTGTCCAAAATAAAATACAGTCATCAAATATAGGGTGAACTTGAAGAACCTGTTTATAGTTAAGGCAAAAGTACATTTATAAAAGCATATTATAAGCAAATATTCTAGCATTTTAAACGTATGAAGCAGGGAGTTACTGACATCATATTCGGCATGAAACAGTAGCTTTTACGGGATGATACAGTATATTTTCCATTTTCATTTTCTTTTCTGGTGGTCGAGCTGGTGTAGTGACAGCGTACCAGCCTCTCACCGTGGAGACCCGGGTTTGATTTCCGCATTGTCCGTTGGACTTTTTCATAGCTCATCACCTCATAGAATGCAATGGCAAACCACTGTGTAGTATTCTGCCTAGTAAACCCTCTCACTGTGCTTCGGAAGGCACGTTAAGCCGGTGTCCGGCATATCTGTGTAAAGCAGTTGGAACGCAATACAGATATGTGCAAGAGGGCACCTACACTCTAAAAAGAGTACGGCACGGTAAGAAGACGATTTTTTAAAAAGCCCTTTTGTGTTTTAAGTTTGTCTAAGTATACCATTCAATTATTTATAAATAAATTAAACAATTTTTCCCAATAAGCTGTAAATACCAAAGAAATTAAAAAAGAAACATTTTATAGGAAAAGTTTAATACCCCAATGGAAAATCTCCAGTTGGTTTTACAATGGAAAAAGTAACGACTCAAGGAAAGCTAAATACAATAAAAAGACTTGCTTGTTTAGGAATTACAGGGGCGATGAGAACTACTCCAACCTCCGCCATGGAGGCAATGCTGGTCCTTCCTTCGCTCTACTTAAGCGTAAGGAGGGAAGCCCTACTTAGTTCCTCAAGGGTAATACAAACAGGTAAATTAAAGTCAGGAAACCTGACTGGACCTCAGAATATTGAAAAGTATTCAAACTGAAGCTCTGACTAAACCCACAGACACAATTCCAGTGGTGAGCAATTTTCGACGCTCTTTTGAAGATTTCAATTCACAGCCGCCAAGCTATAAGAAAAAAAATATCAATAAGAAGAAGTGGAGGCGGGAGAGTCCGGAACCAAATGTAGACTCGTAGAGTCTCTAGAAAAATCTCCCACCAATTTTCAAGCTGATAATCTGTGCAATCGATATCTGTGTGACCGAATCCGCCACAAAAAGCCTGAAGGGAATAAGTTTCTACATCCTACCTGACAGTCAGGCTGCTTTAAAGGTTTTAGTTTTATGCTGCTTTGACTCAAGGCTTGTCTGGGAGTATCGGTAATTTCTTAATCAACTAGCCACAAAGTAGTGATGCGACTCGAATAGCATTTTGCGACTCAAGTCACACGAGCAATTTATTTAAACAAACACCTTTAATAAAAAAATGTTATTGCCATGGAGTAATATGAAATATAATAAATAATGTAATATAAGTAAAATAAAGTAGTGAAGTAACATCTAGTGGCAACAGAATCAACTCGATGCGCCGAGTTGATTCGATAACTCGAGTGCATAGAGACTCGAGTAATATTTTTTTTTTATTCGAGTACAAGTTTGACAAATTTACTCAAGTAAAAACAGGGCTCGAGTCGCATCACTACCACAAACAACAAAGTTGCTCTAATGTGGGTGCCAGGATATGAAGGAGTGGAAGGCAATAAAATTAAGATTCATCTTACAATCGCCTAAGTATACTAAGAAGATACTAGAGCTTTAAAAAATGAACTCAGGATAGTCACTAACTTACTCACTAGTCACGGCTCTCTGGGGTATCACCCCAAAAAGATGAAAATGACTGACACTGAACGATGTATGTTATTGCGAATGCATAAAATAAACGGGCCAAAGGTTTAAATATGCATTTTTGACTTTCAAAGATATTAAAAATTTTCCTATGAAACATTTTGAAGGGAAAGTTTCTTACCAGGTCAAAGTGGGTGTAGGGCTATGTTGAGCCAAGCTAACAAACATAGCACTCTATTTTATATAAAAAAACTTTATTTGATTATCATTATATGTTTTTATGTGTTTTAAATTTAGGTAATTATTTATGTTATATTTTAATTTTTTTCTGGTTTTAGCAGGGCTTTTATAAAAAAGTTGGATCATTATAAATTATTATTGTTAAAGTATTTATTCCATGAAATTGATAAAAATTAAGTTAAAGAAACCTCCAAATATGGCACCATAATGCACTGCACGGCAATAAAGGACATCCTTTTTGAAATAGTATTTTTGTTGGTGTTGAATTGGCAACATTAGAAAAAAGATGTGCTCATAAAACTTCGTTGCATGATTGGTAAACTTGTGCGTTTCTTTTTCTGTTAATTCTGTTTTTTTTTTAAACCGGATATAAGATTTTATAAAATATTTTAAACAAATATTAAAATTTTAGAATTGAACAATAATTTACAGAATAAGATTAATATAGAAAAAAAATGCTTTCTGTATTATTCTTGCCTGAATTTCGTTTAAACCCAATTATTTTTTAGGAACATCAATAGTAGTTATTATGCTTGTAAGCAAAATGCTTTTATGTCTTTAAGGCATATCTATATGCTCCGTTTTTGCAAATATTCTGAAAATGTTTGAGTCATCAATATACGGCAGCAGTGCTCACAAAAAAACATTATCACAGCTTCTCAATAAATCAGCAATTGTCATAATTTATTTAAAACACAAGGTTAAATATCTTAAGATCCAGATAATTTCATGCAGAGTGCGCCCGTCGCCTTTATGCCTCAATGCACTTAGTTTTGTATAAATACTGTGGTAGAGATCTAACTTGTCCAGTATTTCCTAAAGAATGATTGGAGATGTTACTAAACAAGGTGTTTTGTCCTAAATAACTTACTATATATAAATTTTGAGGATAGTTTCTTTTTATCGAAATAAAGACAATATTAGTAAAAACACACCCAAAACTTAAATGAATGGAAATTAAGCATTTTTAATATATTACGTAATATCTAAATTAATTTATAAAGCTAGGACATTTTTATTATAAAAAGAGCAAAATTATTGATACAACATCAACCTTCAACACACTTACCACATTCCCTTTAAGCAATAAGCTTTAAAATCAATAGGTTGTTTACTCTCCTTAAGTATTACACGTAAAGCATGAATTTAAAATCTTATTCCCTGTTTTTCATCTTTTAGGAATCTTTAATGTAAAAATTTGCGATATTTTCGTGATTACAGTACATTTCTTACAAATAAAAAAAATTACAAATAAACGTGTAAAAGGAAACTTCTATTTATGATTAACAGGTTGACTTACCGATAAGTACTACAAAAAGTTTACCCACCTGAAATAAGAAAAAAAATATTAGTATTATTTTAAAAACTACCAATTAGCAATAGTTTTTAACTATTACTATAAAAAATTTAAAGAGATGAAATAGGCTAGCCTCTACGTATTGTTACCGGTTAAGTTTCTAAAGGGGTAGATTTCATAGAACAAAATTACTGGAAAGGTATGTTTTTAAAGGTTCTTCATCTTCTTAAAGTGCTAATTATGTGCTAACTCGACTATTTAGGAATAATTTGGATTTCAGGCATTGTTACGTATGATTTTTAGGTTTAGTTTTTAAAGGGGTATATGGTTTACATTTAATTATCAAGCAGTTTTTCATATAACAAAATTACTGGAAAGTCATGTTTTTAAAGTTCATTTCCTTAAAGTGCTAATTATATGCTAACTTTGACTATTTCGGGATAATTTAGATTTAAGGTTAGTACAAGCCCAAACAATAATTGTAAATGCTAAATTTTATCTTTTTTGGCAAAGGTCAACAGAACGACAAAATTGGAAAACCAGGTTTTTTACAAAAATCAAATTAGGCCATACAATTGAATGCATAAAATGCATTTTTAAAAACATCAGGGTAAAACTGACCAGGTTCCAAATAATTCAAATAAGGACTTAAATATATTTACTAATATTTCAAACGGTATGGGTATAAGGGTATACCTTTCAAAAGAAACCGCTCTCTATAGAAACACGAGTCTTTTGTGACCATTTCTCTAATCGCTGTCTAGTCCTTAACAAAAGGCCCAGGGATTTTTAAACCAGACAAACAAAATTCCAAAAGTCACATTAAGAAGTCAAGAGTACTATTCGACTGTTCGACTGCATATACGCAACACCAAATTAAAATTTTCGAAATTTGATAGCCCTCGCAAGGTCATGAAATTTTCGGATCGTGAAGTGGATATTTTAGAAAATATACATTTCATCGCAAGAACGTTTTATGGGTGGCATTGATGAAGACTAACAATATACTTAATATAAGATATCTGTTTTATTTTTAAGAGATGAGCAATTTATATATATATATATATATATATATATATATATATATATATATATATATATATATATATATATATATATATATATATATATATATATATATATATATATATATATATATATATATATATATATAGGGTGATTCATGAGGAAATGTCAATACTTTAGGTACGTCGTCAGGGTCCAAAAATAAACATTAAAGTCTTTACAAATATGAGTCCGCAAGGCCTTCGTTTCCGAATTACAGGGTGTTTAACCACAGACCTGACATGTGCTTAGAAGAGAATGATGAATTTTTGAAAATTATAAAACCTAGCTTATGTTTTGCTGTACATAATTTAAGAACAATAATTTTATTAAAAATTAAAATACATAATGTTTAATTTTAAATTTTGTTTTTTTTTTTTATTTTGCCATAACAAATCAGATGCGTCGTAATTTTTGTAAATCCAAATATCTCGAAAACGGTTGCTCATATCAACTTTTAACAGGTTTTCCTTTTGACGTAAAAATTACAAAACAATTATTTAATTTACTTAAAAATGTAATACAAGCCATACTAAGATTAGGTTTGAATCCGTCATGCCAAAAAACTCCCGGATACCAATTTTTACTCCAATATTTACATTATTATAGATTTTATTTCAAAAATAGAAAAATTAAATAAAAACTTTAACACCCTGTATTTCAGAAACAAGCATGGACCCATATTTATAGCTTTTATTTATTTTTATAGTAATATTAATTTTATGTAATATATAATATATAAATATATATATATATATATATAATATAATATATTAATATATATATATATTATTATATATAATATAAATATATTATATATATATATATATATATATATATATATATATATATAATATATATATATATATATATATATATATATATATATATATATATATATATATATATATATATATATATATGTATATATGTATATGTATATATACTGCCGAGCAGTAAATTAGGGTCACCCCTTAATTTGAAATTATTTTAGATATTGTTGGTTTTTTCGTATTTTTAGGTTGTAACATAGGTTACTAATGTTATAGGATAATTTTGTCGTAATAACTTGAATAAAAAAAAGCTTTTGTTGTTTAATTCAAAATTTATTGAAAGTAACGAAAATAAAAATTATAATTTGATATGCTTACTTTAAACAAAAGATATTTTAAGGACTTCAATAGCAAGTATTCCCTCCTCTGGCAGTGATAACAGCTTGCAAACGATGAGGCATACTTTGGATCAGATTTTGGTTCACATCCTGTGGAAGATTATCTCATTCCTGCACCAGTATGTTACAAAGCTTTCTAGAATTTTTGGGGGCCGGTACATGACTTCGTAAACGTCTGCCCATCTCAATCCAAACATGTTCAATGACATTTAAGTCTGGACTGCAAGCAGGAAAAACAAATCGCGTGATTTAAACCTCGTCAAGATAAGCAGTAACTATCCGAGCAGTGTGGGAACGTGCATTACCATGCATAAAGGTTGCGTCATCTCCAAGAATAAGCATGAACGGTACAACATGGTCTTTTAGAACCTGTGTCAGGTACCTATGCGCAGTCAATGTCCCATTCTGGATAAAGACTAACTCCGTGAGAGCTTCAAAAAATATGCCTCCCGATGCCATAATTGATCCTGCACCAAATGGAAGTCGCTCAGCGATACACGTTTGAGCATATCTCTCGCCCTGTCGTCGCCACACTCTTACACGTTTATATATAGTCCGTAAGACAGAATCGCGATTTATATGTTCTCATGCCAGATTTAACCTTGCAATCCGGTAGTCACGGGAAAGCGGTGGTCCAGTAGCTCTAGTTCGCGAAGATAATCCAGCACATAAAGTCGCCTTCTAACTGCCCACTCACTTATGTTTACATTTCTCACTTTTTGCAGATACTTTCGAAGGAAAACTGGTGTGGCCGTTCGATTTTTCAAAGCACTAGAAACATCTCTAGCTGTTGTAGTGTTGTGGTTGAAGGTAAATCACTAACCGAAACGTTGTGTAACAATTAACAAATAAAGTCAATAGAAGTCCAAGATTTAAGTATTATTAAAACCATAACATTGCCTTACACTTTCAAAGCAACGTAACAAAAACTTTGTTTTTTCTTGAAGCAATCACAAACAAATCATCGTATAAAGATAGTAAACTCTGTTAGAACCGACAAAAACACAAAAAAAATAAAAATGATTAAAATAATTTCAAATCACTGGGTGATCCTAATGTAATGCTCGGCAGTGTTTATATATTCAAAGTATTTTTTTAACTTAAAAAAACAATTAGGAAATACTTGGCAAACTTTAAGATCCGATTAAAGGATTTGTCTTTGTTGTATTTCGATTTTTTGTGTATTAAATTCATAAATTGTAAAATTTCGGGATGCCTTAAAAATATATTTTGCAAAAAAGATTACAAGTTAAAAAACTTAGGGGTCGGTTTAGCCCCGAGATTGTTTAATAGACTTTAACTCTTTTGGTGGCCTAGTGGTCAGCGATCCTTCCAATTACGCGGGCGACCCGGGTTCAATTTACATTGCTGGAGAGGCATATATATCATCAGATCAGCGGTCCTAAACGACGCCGGGCATGGTTAGCAGCTGGATGGGTAATCGCCAGTGAACACCATGGGTGTTGGTTCGAAACCCACGCTAAACTGTGGGTCCCTTCTGGCCGCATTACCCAGATGTAGTGGCACTACCGCGTTGTCTAAAAAGTGTCGTGAAATGCATGTTTAGGTGTTTGGCCAGCGTTGACGAAATGGGGGAATAAAACGTGTTAAACATCTAAAAACCGGGTACCCGCGGTACCTACTACTTGACTCCATCATAAAAGCCTTCGTGGGCTGTAATAAAAATATAAAATGAGAGTAGCTAGTAAATACAGCAACTTTAAACATTATGTCGTATTACAAGTATTAAAATTAAACGACTTTTGTTTTAAATATCCATCTGCTGTCAGGTTCAGGCAACATTTTTCTTTTTACATCATTAAAATTACCAAGAACTTAATGTCAATTGCACCGGCACAAATTTATTATTCATAAAAATCAGACCTTGCTTGACGGTTATCAAGAATATTATGAAATAAAAACACGACGGCTGGATTGCAAATAAAACTAAAATGCAAAATTAAATACAATTTTGCATGAAACGAGTTGATATGACCATACTTAATTTACAGCCAAAATGGGCATGGAATAATTATTGTGAAATGATTACTATGGGCAAGGCAAGCTTTGTAATATGATAGTTTTGGTATTTAAATCACGTATAAATTCAAACAAGTATAACACTAATACATACAGTAAAAAACTTTTGACATGTTGACATTTTATACGTGAGAAGAAACGGAATTTTCTAGCATTAAACTATTTAGGTCTAAAAGAAGATAATAAAATTCATATTTTTCATGTTGGGCGTTTTTTTTATGGAATAAAGTTTAACTTTTTTGCTTTTTTACCATATTTAGGTTAGGTTAGGTTTAAAGTGAGTGGACCTTTTACGCCATCCACCGCGACCGCGCGGTCTATTGTGGTTCACACCTTTTTATATTTCTCCCAATAGGATCAGACTTCTAATGATTCCGATATTAAACTGGGAGAGAGCTCTTTCATCTCCCTTTACTCGTGCCGCTACGGGATACGAGCACAATATGTGCTCTGGTGTCCCTGTCTCCTGGAAAGTATGCCCTCCTCTCCCGGTATAGCGACGTAGGTAGCTTCAGGTTCTTGTTACAGGAACCAGATGTACCCTCTGAGGCCGTATCTCCGGACTTCTTTATGACAACGGGTCTATCCGCTTTCTGTTTAAAGCCAGGGAACCTTGTTCCATATAAAGCGGTTCTGTCCGCCTTCTGTTTGGATTCAGGGATACCTTCCTAAGCACCTGCTTGTCACCCGTTTTGGTCGGCGCACCCTTGTATGCAAAGTAATATTTTTTTCAATAGATTTCATAGGGTGATAAATTAAGTATGCAGTTTCTGCTTGACCTTCGACTAGCGAGGTGCGGTCGATAAAAAAACTACATAGTTTTTTCCGGGATGGCGGTTGAAGGAGCCGAATCTGCTGTATTTCCCGTCGGGGATCAAGGAAAAACTTACCCTGTCATTCGGAATGTGGTGAAAGTGTAGTTTTTGAAGTCCAGAGTGATTCCTAAACCCTTTTTTCAAATCACACGTGGTAACGTTGACCATATGGCGATGTAGAGCACAGGCTCGTGAGGACAAAAAAGGATCTGACAGAAACCGGTTATATCTGGATTTTGTTGCTGCATTTCTCGACAAGTAAATGTGCATTTAAATAGCTTTATTATTTTGAAATAGTCGGGAGCTTCGATACGGTATCGAGCCGGACTACATCGGAGTTCCCAAGAAATATGTCTAGCCCCTCTCTTAACCCGATCTAACGGGGGTGTAACCAATGTGGAAGGGTTGCTCCACCTCTTGCTAAGCTTTGGAGGGGTGAGGGCGAGCTGGTGAATGCCTAAGCAGCAAAACCATCCGGGGGTATAACAGCCCCCTATTTGCAAGTCAAGTCAAATTAAGTATGCCAATGAGTTTACAAATTGTTGTTAACATTATTAGAAACAATAAGTTTACATTTATTTTTTGGATTATACCAACAATGTTATTTTTTAAACAATATTTATCCTATTTTATTTACACATTTGTTAACTTCTTTTGCTTATGTTTATTATCAATCACATCCCTATCGTATTGTCGTATTTATGATTCTATGAGAAAAGGTCTTGCCTTCTCTACTACAAATGGCGTAGATGTAACCCTTTGTAGCAGCCAAAAGAACGCGGAAACTTGTAAAAACCAAATGATGTGTTTAAATTCTTTTGGGAGATTTGCCTTTTTGTGTTTCAGGCGATCTGTCACTTCATAGGGATCAAAGTCGCTATACCCCGGGCCCATAACCGAAATGGTTCTATTGTATAAAAACTTTCCTGGCGAGTAAACCCAATAAGAACTCATGAAAACCACATAACTTATATGTTTAAAGTAATTAATTAATTTTACTTTTTTTCGGACATAAAAAATGTATTTTTGATCAGTTCTTAATTTCTAAACTGCAAAGTATAAAATTGTAATAGAAACAAAAGAAAATTAAGAAAACAATAAGAAAAAAAAAGTTTTAATAAGAAAGTGGATATTATTTTTACCATAACTTTAAATTAAAAAGACAGAAAAATAAAATGTTAAACATTTTGTTTTTTCTTCATAATATCCAACCCAAGAGGGTTATCCGATTCAGTTAAACTACGTCGGGCATGGTTAGTAGTCTTATGGTTTACCATGGGCGAGGGCCACGTGCTATTAGATGTGGTTCGGATGGTACATTAAATTGTACGTTTTGTCTTAATAATAAATAGGGGGACGTAATTCAGAGATAGCAGCTAATTGTATAATGTTTAAGTAAAATTTCGTTGACAAACCTGGAGAAAAATGGGTTAAATATCTAAAAACTAGGCACTCACAGTACCTAGTACTTGAGCTTCATACAAGCCTTCGTGAGCTTCTATAAAGCCTAAAAGTTAGTAAATTAAATAGGTTTTGATGTGTTTTTACAGATATTTTCTAAAGAGACTTAAAGGTACGTTATCAGATCTCGGGTATCCTTTAGAACTGTAGTCGTTTTAGGCGAACTTGTAGTCAGCTGATTGTCATACGTATGTTGCCAAAAGTGACATTTTCTTAACCAAATAATGTTATACTAGCCTTATTGGACTATCCTTACGATGTTAAAAAATAGACGTAATGATCTTGATGACACGCTGTTGAAATTCTGCGAAGTTATTTTTATAAAATGATGAAAAAACAATTAACCCAGTATTACCATCATGTATAATATACATTGTGAATCTCGAGCTTGGAATAAACTCTGACCCGTCGGCGTCGATAGGTATTTTCAGTCGCGCTCTCTTCTATAAAATGAAAATTTCCTCAGTATTTTTATGGCACATATTAAGTTTTACATAACTGCTCAATTTAAATTTTTTCTTCCTTGTCTTTTGCGAGATATTAAATAATAAAATTTTACTGTCAGCTCTCAAATTTAACAGCTATCATCCTGTTACGATCCTTTAGCATGCCGATATCAAAATATTCATAGGTGATTTTTTTTTCTTCGCAATGTCATTTAACTTTAATAATTGTGACTTTTAAATATGCAGTGTGTGTGTCATCAAAAATTTAGAATTTCGAAATTTGGACATGCGAGATCGACATGCGAGAGTTTCAAACACATTACCCGAGGTTTACTGCATGTATTAAAAAAAATTATCAAGGTAAAAATATATAGTTTATTTTTTAAGTAAAATTTTGTTATTTAATATCTCGCAAAGGACACGGAAGAAAAATTTGAAATTGAGCAATGATGTAGAACTTAATATATGTTTTAAAAATACCCATAAAAAAATTGGGTTTCGATTAAAAAAAACATTAATAACGTTATATCCCTAATTTGGGACATATATGGTATAAATATTTCTTACATAGAGAAAAGCGCGACTAAAAATACTAATCGGGGAGCTCAAGCATTTTTCCAAAAAATTACTGGTTTTTGATTTATTGTCCAAGTTATATATTTTTATTACCATTCCTAAGCAAAAATAAATAAAAATTAATAACGAAACCATTTAAAAAATAATGACCCCTATCGCACCTCCTAACTGTACAAGCCATTTAACGAACATGAATAGATCATTTAAATTCTTTAGCCTGACTCTATGGAATACCATGTTTCGAAAATTTTCTCACATATTTTAAATTAGGTAATAAAGTCCGTATCTTAATTAAAAATGAAAACGGTGATAAATAACGTCATGATGCAATAGATATTTTATATAGAAATTTACTATGGATTTTATTGAATAAAATACTGAAAGATTATTTCAGTTCCCAACAGTACGAGTATTATATTGTAAAAAATAGGGTTTTTAAGATGTTTATTCCTTCTTTTTTTGAAAATAATATAATTTGTGTAAATAATATATTTTTGTACTTCTGTGACTAGGCGTAAAACTGCTTTAATTTTATACATAGGCATAGAAGTGGTTTGCTTTTTCGTCTAGCAACGAAATTATACCTATATATTGTCAAACAAGTCACAAAAATTGGGTCAGTGAGTTATGGGGTTTCTCTACCTTACGGGGAAGCGTGACAACCGTTCACCTTACAAATTATTGCGGCAGCAGGGTAATTGCCTCTTGTATTTTTGTTTTTCATCTTAATAATAGCCCTCGTGCTGGGTTTTTAGATGTTTAACTCATTTTATCCCCCGTTCCGTCAACGCTGCCCAAACAACAAAACATGCAGATATTTCATTTCACGTCAACTTTTAGAGGACGTGGTAGTGCCACCACGGACTTTATACAAATAACTTTTCCTCTAAACTATCCCCATTACCAAAAATTAA
This sequence comes from Listronotus oregonensis, assembly GCA_019359885.1. Taxonomy (NCBI): domain Eukaryota; kingdom Metazoa; phylum Arthropoda; class Insecta; order Coleoptera; family Curculionidae; genus Listronotus; species Listronotus oregonensis. The sequence continues at coordinate 80,450 of JAHBCN010001814.1, read as the reverse complement.
CCATTTTACCCTTCTATAGTTATAAGTTTATCCTATCTCAACACAGTAGCTTTAACAATAACTTAATATTTGCTTCAGGATTTGTAAAAAAAAATAACTTTAGCGTATGTTTCTTAAAACATAAAACTTTGACTTTAACCACTCTAGTTTTCGTAGGCTTAAATAATAAAATTATTAATTTATAATTATTATATAGATTAATTCTTACCAACAACAATTTTCTGAGTACATCACACATAAGGTTTTGGACTGTTTAACATTTTTATTTTTAGCTTTTCCATTCTAGTCTTTTGCAACCAAAAACGCTTAAAAATAAAGGACCACGTGTAGGCTAAGAATGTTAATCCTTTCTTCGTACGAGTCATGTGTTCAAAGCACTTTTTTTCACCTAAATACTAAAATCATTGCTACCAGTTCTACCCTTAACCGTTTTTTTTTTAATTTTCTGCTGACATCTGTATCTCATGAAATATCTGAAATCATAATTAACGTCAAGCATATTTCTACAGTTTTAACGTGTACACTCAACAACCAACGGCACACCGTGTTCACTGGCGGTTAGCCATCCAATTACTAACCGTGACGATGTCGCTTAACTTCGTTGATCTCACAGGAAGCGGTGTTTCGACGAGGTAAAGGCCGCTGGCATCTAAACACGCGGCACTCACGGTACCTAGTACTTAGGCTTCATAAAGGGTGTTTTTTTAGGTTTGATAGAACTTTACATGGCAACAACTGTAAGACTTAATTGTCAGTCTAATGCTGCCTAAAAAATTTATTTTCAGTATACTTTGGCACATCATCATGAATAGATTTACGCTTGACAAACGTTACCAAATTCTTCAAATTTACTTTGAAAATCGGTCATCAGTTCGCCAAACGCATAGAAGACTTTGTGAATTTTATGGGCCACATGATCGTCCATCTGAGCTATGTATTTGTCGTACTATGGATAGATTTCGTACCACGTACTCTTTACATAATGTGAAAACACCACTGCGTCGAAGAAATGTGGTTAATGAAAAAAATATTGCCGCTGTACGTGAAAGCGTGGAAGAGAATCCAAAGTTATCCATTTGTCGTCGGTCGAAACAAGTTGGGCTCTGTCCGTCAACTACTTGAAAAATTTTGCGGAAAGATCTTAATCTATATCCTTATAAGATCCAACTAGTGCAAGAATTAAAGCCGCAAGATCATGGCTTGCGTCGTCGTGTCACTAATTGGATGTTAGGACAGTTGGAAGGTGTCCCGTTGTTTTATCGTAAGATTCTGTTTAGAGACGAGGCTAATTTTTGGATTTCTGGATGTGTGAATAAACAAAATTGCCGGATATGGTGTGATTCCAATCCACAGGAAATTCAAACAGACTGCATTACATTCAGAAAAAGTGACCGTTTGGTGTTGGTTATATGCTAATGGGATCATCGGACCTTTTTTTTAAATGAAGCTGGAGCTAATGTTACGGTCAATGGAGAACGTAACCGAACCACGAATAATGAATATTTGGTTTAAAATATGGATGATATTGATCCAGACGAGATTTGGATGCAACGATATGGCGCTACATGTCACACGGCGAACGAAACTATCGCCTTGTTGCAAACAAGGTTTGGTAAGTAATTAATCTCGAGAAATGGACCCGTTACCTATCCACCCAGATCCTGTGATGTGACGCCCCTAGATTATTTTATGTGGGGCTACGTCAAGTCATTAGTGTATACATACGACCAGAAGTGCTTAAAAAAGTCACTCAAAATTGGACTGAAAGAATACGCTCTTGTAGACAGCCGCGGGGGCCACATGCCGCAAATAATTTTTAAACGTTAATGTAATACATTGTTTTTTACGTAGCATTATGTTTTTAATCACAAAATATTTATTTTCATATTTTTTTATAGATTAAAGTTTTATCATCGTAAAAACACACCCTTTATAAAAATTCGTGGGCCGCCATAAAAATAACTAGTTAAATCGGTGCAAGTTAGGAAGCACATGTATTAAGAGCATTGCTGGTATATCAACTAATCTAAAAGATTTCTTAGTATTAGAAGAAGTAATGATGTTTGTACTTAATATGCTTGACGTTAAATATGATATCAGAGATTTCATGAGTAGTGATGAGCAAAGCAAGACCAAGACCAAGACCGGGCTAGTCTTGGTCTTGGTCTTGCAAGCCTGGTCTTGGTCTTGGTCTTGCAAGCCAAAGGAAGGTCTTGTTCTTGGTCTTGGTCTTGCACCACCCGGTCTTGGTCTTGGTCTTGCTGCAAGAGTCTTGCTGGTCTTGCTTTTTTGGTAGTAATAATTTAAAGTAAGTAATCTTGAGTAAAACATATTTTTTTAATACTTAAAAATAAATAAAAATGGCGACTATATTTATTGCATTAAAAATTTAAAATATACCGATTTTAAGCTTACATTTGAATTATTTGATTTAAAAGCATATTTTAAATGTAGGGGTTTATTTATTGGTAGCGCTTCATTTTTAGTTGAATTAAGACAACCTGTTTTCATACATTTAGTTGCACATAGAAACATTTTAGTGATAAGAATTATTAAAATTTTCTTTAAAGAAGCATATAAAATTAAAACAAATCTGTGTACTGTGTGAGCAGAAAAAAAACTTTTAATTTCAATTAGATGTAAAATTTTCATGAAAATGATTTTTATATGTAAACATTGGTTTCTTATTAAAAAAAAAGTTATTCAGAAATCTTTTAAGTTCATATAAACTTTTTATCTCTAAATTAGTCAAATATTTGCAGTACAAAGTTGGCACACATACTTCATAAACAATCTGCATATACAAGGTGGCTCAATAGTGTGTCAAAGCTCGATATCTTCGAAACCTTTCATGATGGTGAAAAACTGAACATACAAAAATTATAGAAAAAAAGGGCGTAAAATGTGAAACTATTATCTATTTTAAAATTTTCCAAAAAATCTACTGACACTCAAGAAAACTCCCTTGTATTAAGCCTAAAATAAAAAAAAATATGGCGAAAAATCCATTTAAAAAATCACCACCCGGTATTTTATGCTGGAAATTGTTGAACTGTCATATAGGAACAATATCAACGTAGATGATTTTTAAATATCAGTTTTCGTCTAAACCGGAAGTCATATTTTAAATTCATTTATATAAAAACTATTCCTATATGATATGAAAATAATATTTTTTATTAATCTATCTCTTTTACATTTTTATTTTAGTTTTAAGAAGCAATCTAATGGTGCCATTTCTTACAGTGTGGAACAAAAATTTTTTTCTCTTTTGTGGAAATTTTTGAACCACCCTGTAAGTAGCATCACTAGATAACTAAAAAAACATTTAAAAAATGAAAGTAATTATCAGCTTCTATAACTTTTGTACTCCTATTTTTTCTCTGTCGAGAACCGTTTCGGAGATATCGAGCTGTATCGGACCAATGAGTAACAATCTTTTTATTTTTGAAACATGTTATTGAATTTACTCGTTATCATTGTTAGAAAACTGTATATAAAAAACCAAGTGATCCATTTAATTATTATTTAATTAAAGAAAGCTGTTACTTATTAAATAATCGCCTTTTTGGTAGTTCTAACACATTTTTGTCATGTCTGTATGAAATACCTCTGAATATTAAATATAAAAACTAAATATTATAATATTAAGAAAAAGTCGCAGAAGTGCAAGAGTCTTGCAGGTCGGTCTTGGTCTTGCGTAGTCTTGCACTCCTCGGTCTTGGTCTTGGTCTTGCATACCCGGTCTTGGTCTTGGTCTTGCACGAGCGCGGTCTGTTGGTCTTGGTCTTGTGCAAGACAGACCAAGCCGCAAGACAAGACCGTCTCTATCACTATTCATGAGGTACAGATGAAAGCGGATAATTAAAAAAAGGTTAAGGGTAGAATAGGTAGAAACTTTTTTAGTAAAGAGTACATTGCTTTTAAAACAGCAGTAGTTTTTTCTATTAGTATATCAGTGTAAAAATTAAATATCATGCATATATTGAAAGTACCCTCCAAATACTTTGTGGATTGTGAATTCATATATAATCTGATTGATATGCGGGAAACGGTTAATGTATCTGCAAATACCTTGGATTATTTTATCTAAAGTTTTGATAATTGGATGATGTTTTCCACGCAAATCTTCTCCTGTAGATGATGTTCGCCGCATTATATCGTTTTATGGTCCGATTTGTTGATATTTAAAAATAGTTTAAAATATGGGGTATTCTGTTTTTGGAGAACTAGAATCTAAGTACATTTATTCCATAAAATTAAAGTTTTATGACACGTTGTCTTATTATGGTAAATAATATTACCTTAAAACAAAACATACATATTTCGACAGGTTATGGTTGGCTAGATACATTGTATTACTGATTCACGGTCTGTGAGTCAAGTATGCACTTAAAATTATGCTAATTCAAAATCAGAGACCATAAATGGCATAGTACAATTTTGAAGTTTTAGTTACGTCGTTGAGTGGTTTAAATGCAAAGGAGAATAAAACCATTAAATTATAACATCCTAAGATACTGTATTTAATAGAAAAACTTCAGACAGATATCTCTACTTTTACTAATTATTGATCTAATTCTAGAATGAAATTGGTATTCTAGTCAATGTTTATCTAATACAGTAGATAATCCCTTTTCGTTTTTTTACGATTAATTTATTTATCAAGACAACAGCTTCCAAAAGTTGCATTTTTTAATTTTATTTCAATAAATCGCTGCTTGTAATATGGTGTGTGTGTAAAATGTGTTCTCACATACCACTCACTCTTCTTTATCTTGAAGACCCTATAAACGACCCTACTCGTATCAAAAATTTTACTACTTTTTGCTGCCGACAACCTTTCTGTTCCTGTTTCTCTTTAAAGGAGCTGGAAAGGATCCTTCAAAAAAGGAATCGATTTAGGGATCAGGATTCTTGTAAAGGATTCAAGTCACCAATAAAAACAACGATTTTTTTAAAAGAAATAAAGGAAATAAATCCGGGAAATCGATTCCTATTTATCGGATCACGAATCCGGATCATCTTTTGGTTAAAAATCGCATGTTAGGTGTGTTTTCTTATTTAAAGATGTTTAAAAGTGCTTCATTTTTATTTTAGAAAATCAATTTTGTGCTATTTAAGAATCTTAGTTAAAAATTTGAAAATTTAAAATGGGAGATTCAAAGTGATGGATTTTGGCATTTATAAACCTATTTGCCTCAGATTCAGGATAGAAGATTTTTTAAGGGTACTAGGTCAAAATCTTGAAAATAGTAATCTTAGGTCAAAATCTGGAAATTAATAATCTTAGGTCAAAATTAAGAAATATAAGAAGTCATTGGAATCGGATCATTTTGAAATTATATAACGAATCCGGATCACGGATTCTATTTTTAAAAAGTAATCCATTCCAGGCTTTGGATCCTTAAAAAGAAATCGATTCCTGGATTTGATTTCAAAAGGATTTGATTTTTTCCCGGCTTTGCTAATTAATAAGTATTATCAAGGGAAGAATTAGTAAGTATTATGTCTCCCCTTGTATTGCCTTATGAAGCTTTACGAAGTCCTAGATTCATAAATCCCTCTACACTTTCCGTTGCTTAAACTCACTTTGTCCAATATTTCTTTACATCACATAAATATTTATTACATTACCTATTCTAAAATTAAGAGAAAAAATAAAAAGACGCAAAAACGGTATTTCAACCAAAATACCCAATACTAACTAAATCTGAAAAGACTTAAAAATATTTTGGTAAAATAATGTTAAGATTTCCAAATAGTCCAGTAAACAAAGGTGTGGACCGCAGGTCAGTCGACATTTGAAAATATCATAGCTGGGAAGATGTCCGCAAGGGCCTGAAAATGGACCTTAAGAGCCCAGAAATCCGTTTTTTCAACTATTTTGGTCGAAATCTCCAGAAATATGACACTTACCCAATTTGTGTTTAGACGAAAATGAAAATGGGTTCATTAGCTGCAAAAATCATTTCCATTACTATTGTTAAAAATTTAATAGTTTTTGAGATAACCGGCCATAAACGCGCCACATATTTTTTGCACCTGCCCGGCATCTCGAAAGGCGCTCTGAGCCACTAATACTTCCAAGCGGACGAACAAATTTTTTAATTACTTACGTAAGAATGCATATTTTTTCATAATTTAAAGTTTATATAAAAGAAGAAACCTCTAGCTATAATATATTGACACTGTTTTTTTTTTCTCTAGAATTTTGAAAACTCGAGCCAAAGATAGTCTTTGCTCGATATTTTGACCCTTGTCTGTTCATATTTTTTATTAAGAGTAATTTCACCAAATCCTTTTGGATAACGGGGCTTGAAAGTGTTGAATACATTCCGAAAGATTAATAAATATTTTGTGTATTTTTATAAACATCGGTTTTTTTGGATTTCCGGAGTTTTCAAAAATGCTCGGGTCTATCGGAAATTAATAGATAATCAAGGACCATATCGGCTTTTAATGCACATCATTCAATACTTAGATTGTTCCCCTCTCGATGTCACCCTTGACCTGTTGAAAATGATTGCTTGTCAGTGTAAGATGGGCTGTAACAAGCAATGTTCATGTATAAAATTAGGACTAAAGTGCTCAATTATTTTTGGTTTATGTCATTCAGACCATGTTCTTATTACAAGGATATGGAAAATGAAGATATAATCGTACCTGAATAAGCAGAGGGAGGGGAAAAAGTTGATGCAGGTGAAGATAGGGAGACAGGAGTAGACCAAGAGGTAGAAGGGTAAAAGAAAAAAACAGAAGAAGCACTGCACCAAGAAAAAAAGAATGGACAGATTGATGATGCCAACCAGGACTATGCATCCGAGACAAACGTGATAAAATGGTGATTGAGTGATGGATGTTTAACTGTTTATGTATGTTCAATTGCTCGTATATTTTCAATAATAAATAAACCTCTTAAAAAAATGACGATTTTGCTTGGGCAAACGCCAGGGCTTTTAAGATTTCGTACATGCAATAGGTGTTTTTTCAGTGTATTTCAGATCCATGTTTTGCCCCTTTTTATTAAGGAAAGCTTAAACTCTTATTCCGAGGAAAATAATTACATTTTCAACACTAAAAGTTGTTGGGAAACAGTTCATTCTTAGGGATACGTTCATCGCCATAATAATTTTGTGAATAGGAGGAAAAGTAGTGGCGCCATCTACAATTGGTCTTTGCAGCCCAAAAGATGTAGCCCAGTGTATCTTCGACCCCTTGTTCCAGAATTTGATAAAAAGTGCCATATTTTTAGATTTTAAACATTGATGATTTTCGAAACCTTTTTTGCAAGAAGTATTAGGGTAGCAAAAAAATCATTGGGACCATTTTTAGTAGGTACTGAACTGCTCTTCATTCCTGTCTAAACCCCAAACCTCCAAGTGTCATAGTTCGGCAGATATCGGCCAAAAACGGATTTTCGGGCTCATAGGGGCCATTTTCAGGCCCTTGCGGACATTTTCCATCTATGATATTTTCAGAGGTCAATGTACACATTAATACCTGCAAATAAAAAAAATTGTGACGGCCCGACCTGACCTTAAGGTTTGGGGTTTTTCCACCCTTCATTTATTGGACTAAAAAACATATTTAAAACTTTGAACTACATGTTGTCTTTGACCTCCGGGTAAGAACACAGTGTTCAAAAGACCTGGTACAACATATTATTTATCGCATATAAAGTAAAATTTTAAAAGTTTAGGGATCTACTTTAAAACCAACCTCATATTTGCAAACAGATTTTCAACCAATTTTAAAACTTATGCAATGTATTTGTTTCGCCCATATAAAAATAATGCAGCTTAACTTGAGTGATTCATTAAATTTTCCCATCGAAACAGTTTTCTCCTACTCTATACAATCTTTGGATCACTCTGTACTTCTATATATCGTTTTTTTGTTTACCAGCAGTTAATATTATCTCCGCATTTCAATTACCATACATAGGCAATAAAAACTATTTACCATTATTTGCCCAAAGAATTTTAACCAAGCCCACATATCGGAATTACAAGTTCATACATAATTTTACAAAGTAAGATATTCCAGGTGATTATTTTGAATTGCAAAATTATACCGGGCTTTATAAAGAATAAATAAGGTAATAAAAATACGTTCCTTTGTTGGGGTAAATTAAATTTCAGAAAATTTTATATACCCAGGTTTGGAAGAAGCTGACTGAACTTAAGCTTGAACTTTTTTTATTATCTTAAACAATAAACATATAATTGAATATTCATAAAAAAAGGTTGTGTATATTTTTAATAGTCCTAATATATTTAAATTAGCATGTACAAGTTAGCTATTTATTGCTATGCATTTTTTATACAGAGGAGTGATAACTTAGAAAAGAATAATACTTTTCAAACTTCACAATTTTGGAAGTTTGAAAAGTATTTTTCTAATATCCTAATAATTGAACTTAGCAGTAAAAGCGACTCTAATGCTAGCATTTTTTTTATGTTTGGACAGTCCACGAAGGTTGAGGCCTAAGTACTAACGTACCGTGGGTGTCTTAAGTGTGGTGAGAGGAAGTTTGTTCACACAGGACTTAAACATTTGGAGACTGGGAGGAGAAGGAAAAACTTCTGCGGGTAGCAGGTTCCATAATCTGGACACTCTAGGAATGAAGGAACGTTCAAGGCCTCTCTAGTTGAACTGTAAAAGGATGTATAAAAGTTGCACTACGCGTTGCTCTGTTGGGAGCTGCCAGAGGAGAAATTATACTGGACAACTCCTCTGAGCATAAGCCGTGAAAATATCTATAGAAGAGCGACAGATCCCCCACAGCTCGACGGTGGGCAAAAGGAGGAAGCCTCTCTGTAAGCGTGGGATCATAAATAAGACGAACAGCTATTCTTTGAATGGAGTCCAGAATGTTAAGTGTATGAAGCTGGACGTATGACCATCTACAATAACCGATATACGTCAATTAAAAAGTAAATTTGAGAGCCAAGGGCAAAGCTTAGGTGAAAGGCGCCCACTTTAAAAATCAGTTATTTTGTAGCGCCCCCAATTTTTTTTCACCTTAAAAATATCAATAACATATTAGTCTCGATTCGCCTGGAGTTTAATTAAACCTATATTCTAAACGACACTTTTCTTACCAGAGAGAGCACTATTAATGCAACTTTATAATATTAAGAGTATCTTTGATTTAAAATTAACAATAATCAACATTAAGCAATTAATAATAATTCAACTTGACAATATTAAGAGTATCGAGGTATCAGGGTAGCGGGCGGAGTGGCAGGAGGGCGAGCGAGTGCGATGCGTGCATGCGGCGGAACGTCACGTCTAGAGGTGGGAAGTTCAAATCTTTTTACTGAATCGATTTATTAGATTCATTCATTTAAAAAGATTCGTTCGCAACCAATTCACTTTATTAAGATGCCGGTCGGACTCGGTCGGTTTTGAATTCCACAAAAAATGTGATAGTTATCTTAAATAAAGAAATTATTTACATTTATTTCATTTTGGTATAATTATTATTTTTAAAAATATGTTGTGAATAAAACTTTTAAAAACTATAATTAATAAAACCTACAAATGTACCTAGAAATTAAGTCTTTGTTTAAAAAAATAGTTAAAACAAATAAAAAAAGTTCTTTTAATTGCCAAATAGGTATATAGCAAAAACTGACCGGAACCGACAATACGCATAAATTGTTTGCCTAATACACCTCTGGTCATGTGAGCGAAATCGTAATATAACAAACCGCTCGCCACTTGCCAGGTCGTAGCAACGACACGATCGATTTGCCGTCATAAAATACCGAATTACCGAATCTTCGAGTTCTAGTCCGATTCTGACTTAGTGACCTTATGAACGAAACGAATCATCCAAACTAGGTTCGTTATTCATCGCAGAGCGATCGAGCAAGTGGCTCAAAAACGATTCAAATCCATTGAAAACAGGGAATTAATTTATTCGAATCAGTGCTCTGATTCGTTCTTTTTGAACGAATCGTTCGCGAACGACACACCTCTAGTCACGTCAGTCGGCACCTGCACTCCGCAAACACGGACCGACGAACGTTGACGGACTAAAATACAGGATTGCACAAATAAATCGTACAATATTTGTTCGCGCCAAACGTGAATTCAGAATTGAACCTTCTAATTTTAATTTTATTTTTTCTTTATTTTTACTAGATTAGGTACATAAAAAAATCTCGCGTTCGGCAAGTGCTCTGCTTGACCGCAAAAATATATACATATTTTTAACACGTGTCTTCGGAGGTGGGCACCTCACCTGCGACACTTGAAGACATGAATATCTTTTAGTGTTTAGGCCTATTACTAAATATCTTAAGACATAAATAGTGTTGTAAACGAATTAAAAATATTAAACATTTAATATATTTTTAATTTACATTTATACAAAAAAATAGGATAAAAATATGAACTAATAAATGGATGTTATGTAGTAGAAGGATTTTAATTTCAGTAAATTTTAAAATATGAAGTAGCTGAGCTTACAAATCATCCATCGCCCCCAAAATCACATCAGCGCCCCCCAATTTTTTCTGGGTCCCTTACCGCCCCCCTTTAGACCTCCAGCGCCCACAAGGGGGCGTTATCGCCCACTTTGAGAAAGTCTGGTTTAAATTAAAGGTTGTTTTCCGGTTATATTAAGGACACGAAAATAACGGTCTATCCCTAATTCTAGTTTAGTGGGTTTTTTTTAAGTCAAAATGTTTATTTACTGGGCTATTCATTTATACTTTTGTACTATTTTTATTAAATGCTGTTGATTTAGAGAAAGACTCTCTTCCATATTATAGTAAATCTTGTTGATCTCTACCACGATAAAAAAAACATGTACAAATAAATTTAAATGTATAAGTACACTTACACTCATTTACCTCCCACTGATCCTTCGCAGCAAGAAACATGGCCATATGTCTTATATTACTGTTTGATAATTTTTAGCACATTTAAAATATATACTGTATAAGATATAAACTGAATGATTAATTAGCAACCATCCGTTTTAAGTTAAACTATGATACTTGTACACGCGGATAGTTTAAGCAAGGAATTTCAACTGAAAAATATTTTTTTTTCATATTGTACTGTAAAATGCACTTTTGGATTTCTGGTTTTAGTCCGGAAAATACACTTTTGTAAGTATTGAGTTCGGTAAAAAAATTTACTAGTCCGGTAATAGTTATTTTCCTAACAAGTGTGGAAAAAGATACTTTTCCGCACTCGGCTGCCGTTACACGAACGACGCGCAGCGGAGTTTGGGTAAGCAGCGAAGAGCGGAAAAGTTACTCTCCGCAAGTGTTAGGAACAATATTTTTTCTACAAGCGAGAGGAAAAACCAACATAATTTTTAAGAATTATGATTAAAATATTATTTATTATCGAAGGAATTTATACACGAATTATTATTATTAACATTTATCGTAAAAGTGCAATTGATCGCGTTTTGCAAATTTATTGCTGACGCGAGTTGCTTTTCTGTAGAAAACGTTGACGGCAGCGGCGTTGGGCTCTTGATGAGCCAATCTTTTGCAACTATGGAAGTAGTTTCTTGAACCGAGAGGTTTAGTACATTGGAAGATGGCATTGACGGTTGTTTCTGGATAGTAGAAGGTGTTTCGGTAAAATTGAGTATTTTGTTTGAAATATCCTTTTTAAAATTTGTTGAAGTCTCGAGGTATCCTTCAGCGACTGATGTAGGCTTCCAGCCTCCAAGACGTTTAATGTTGGATATTTATTTTCCGGAGTTTGCGAGAAATGTTGCAGAGGACCAGCGAAAGCTATGCCTGGTATACAATTCCGGGTTAGGAAGTTTGAGATACATTGTATTGTACACACTTCGTGTTTATAGTTCACAAAAAATCGCTTGTGGTATTGTCGGCTTTCTTAAACTGGCATACTTTCTATATAGATTCAAAAATTTTCCATTTTCGCCATCTCCAGAAATGACAAAGCTTCTAAAGCTGTGATTTTTTGAGTCTGGATTTTGAGTGGGATGTGTATCAATACTAAATTTCCTTGGTCTTTAATATGGTCCAGACATATTTTTGTTAACTCCTCTCTACGACAAGCTTCCGCTAAGCCAAAAATCGTAGCCACTTTTATATGTAAATAAGTATCACCTGGCGCTTCATCCATGAATTTCGATATTTCTTCTTAAAAAAAAAATTAGCTTTTTTGGGTGTAAAACCAACGCTTTGTTTTTCAAGGTAGGCCGTCACTTTAAAAAACTTGCTTAAATCTATGTTCTTCCGTAACTTAATGAAGCATTTTAGCATGGAGTATCTAGACCATAATGTATTGGGTTTACATGTTTTTGATAAATAAGAGAAATGGGCCAAAAAAATCTCTTCTTTAAAAGACTTCACACTTACACCAGCTCTCAAACATAACAAATTCTTTTTCATACCTGTGACGAGATTTCATGGGCAGGAGATCTATACTTGCTTTTTCTGCTGCTTCGATAATCGATGCTGGTAAATCGTCGTCAGAATCCATTGAAAATGTTTCTCCAATTTGATTGAAAAATGCGTAACAAAAAATTAATTTTTGATAGATGCATAAACAATTAGTTGGTTGCTATGAATTCTTTATAATTTACATTTGGACTATTTGGACTTGTTTGTCGTCCGGTATTGTTTGTCGATTAAAGTTTAGTATTCCTGTGAACATGTTTATATATTCTTGTTTGTTGTAAATTATTTTTTGTTCCATTTTTTGTATCTAGGATTAAGTTTTTTAATTTTAATTTAGGATTTTTTTTTACATTATTTTTATCTGTTTACTTTGTACAATGACGTTGTCTATGTCCTTTTGGAATATTAATGACAATAAAAGCATTTTATTTTTTTATTTATTTATTTACATGGAGTTATTAAAAATATGCACTTACATTTGGTAAATTAGAATTATTTATTTTATCTAATAAATGTTACTAAAATTAGTCATCTTTGGAATATTAAACAATAAAACATTTTTTTTTTTATTTTTTACATGGAGTTATTAATACTATTTGTAAATTAGAATTTATTTTATCTAATAAATGTTATAAAAGACTGCAATTACAGCAAATTCATTCTAAATATATAACTATTATAAGCAAAATTATGCACTATTTTATAATTAGATACTAATTTATGTTCCAAAAACTAAAAGAGACACTAGTGCGGAAAAGTACTATTTTCCGCACGCAGATTAGTGCGGCAAAGTATAGCTTTCCGCACGCTTGTGGAAAAAAATTATTTCATTTAATGATTCAATGCACCCAAAATTGCTCACCAATCAAAAGTTCCACACTTGACGCAAATTACTACTTTCCCGCCAAAAACCGTATAAAAATAGCTTGAAAACACCCAAAATGAGCACTGAAAAATGGACGCGAATCTGACGTTTAGAAAATCAAATGCGGAATAAATGACAAATTTTTTCATTTCCAAAGCAATGTATGGAAGAACAGTGATAAATGGGTTTTTTAATTTTAGTATTTTTGTTAATTACTTTCCACGCAGGTGTGGTAAAAAGAAGTATGCGCACCACTAAAAGAAAATAGGTCATTTCAATTCGCGTGTTTGACAGTCTTTCACGCGGGTTGAAATGACATATTTTTTTTCTTAGGTCTGCAATACACTATTAATATTTAAAAACTTTAATTATGGGTTTGTATTGCTTTATTGCTACATGTGTACTTTGTCTTTTAATATTTAACCTTTTAAGTAGCCCGCAAAGTCCCTATGTACCGAATCGGGCGTTAATCGAAAGAGCTTTGGATATTTGTTTCGCCATATTGGACCCACCATCGGTTGATTTTTAAAAAAATATGATGTCTAACGTTGTTTTTGTGGTTAGAAAAACACATCTTGTCACACAACAATTGTGGAGGTAAATTTTTATTTTTTATGGGTTTTTAATTAATATATTATATTTGTCATTTTTTCTGTATTTTTGCAGACATTTTTCGTGGATTTTTGATATTTTAGACTTGTTTTTAAAGTTAGGAAGTTTCTGTGATGTGATAGTGATGCTATATCTAGTTTAAATAAGTCAATAAAATAAAATTAGGAAAAATAGAATGCCAACTTTTTTACCCTCACGCTCGGACTTGTCTTGAACTACCTTACAAAATATATTAAGAGCTTACATATTCCCCTTTGTTAAATTTAATAAATCTACTTATCTGGGTATTAGTCTTCAAACACTAAAATAAAGAGACGTTAGATACCTATAGCATATACGTTGCACAGAGCCCAAGTGAAGTAACATGACACATTATTATTTTATTTAACTGAAATCCCTATCAGCATAATGTTATAGACGATACAATATTAATCAGCGTTTGCATAATATATGCAATCTAAGCAAAACTATTTCACGTGTTCAGCTGACTATATCAAAATTATTATTCTCCTTATACTCATATTAAGATATATTTCAAACCATTTTTTGTAAGCAACTAGGAAAAAGATAATTAAGTTAAAGATTTTTTATACAGGGTGTCTCAGAATATGTGGGCAATTTCTCGAAATCTAACAAAAAACACAAAAATATTATGACAAGTTCCCATAAACTTTTTTCCTGTGACCCTCCCCTACGGAGATACAGGGACATAACGGACGACCCTGGAAATATTTTTTTTTGTTTTTTAATAACTTTTAAAATACTAGATGTATTTTTTTTTTTTTTTTTTTAATGAAGGTTGCTAGATAAGTCTTTTTAAAATGAAACCATTAAATTATATTTGGCTTATTTAGTTTGCCAGTGACGAACTAGCTATGACACAATAATAGCAATTTTTTTAACACCCTGTATGATAAAGGCTTAACAATATTATTTTTGGATGGCTTTAATCTTAAACTAAAAAAAATATTTTTGATTGACATCGATAAAATCAACTGTTTTCAAGAAAAAAAAATCATGTTTGGTTTTTTTTTACATTATACAGAGTTTTATGTTATTGTACGTCAATATTTAAGAAGGCAATTTTTGGGTCGTTTTAAAAGAAAACTTTATATGAACGTATGTCCTAAACGTCTTAACTTGTGAGATACAGGGTGGTAAATTTTTTAAAAATAAATCATTTATTATTAATATCTGTAATACCGCTTTAGATATTTTAATGAAAATTGGCATACATGTACTATGTATCAAGAAGCATTTTTTAGTGTACCATATTTTTTTTATTTGCCAAAATAGGCAGGTCAAATTCTGTACGAACGCCACTGGTGAAAATAAAAAAAAATGTGGTACACTAAACAATGCTTCTTAATACATAATACTGCCAAATTTCATTAAAATATCTAAAGTGGTATTACAGATAGATATTAATAATAAATGATTTATTTTTGAAAATTTTACTACCCTGTATCTCGAAAGTTAAGACTTTTAGGACATACGTTCATATGAATTTTTCTTCTTAAAATGGACTCAGAAATTGAAAACACCCTGTATAATGTAAAAAATATACCAACCGTGATATTTCATTTCTTGTAAACACTTGATTTTATCGATGTCAATCAGGAATACCTTTTTTTTATTTAGGATTAAAGCTATCTTAAAATAATATTGTTGAGTCTTTATCATACAGGGTGTTAAAAAAATGGCTATTATTGTATCAGAGCTAATATGCTCCAAACACATCTACCAGGATCAAGAGAAACTCAACTTAATGAGACCTACCCAGACGTCAATGTTCCGAATATTCGGCCCACAAGAAGCGACTGGGAAGTAGCAAGGAAGTCATAACCTACGAAAAAATCGAGTGGGCAATTGAATCATTTGAAGCCTACAAAGCACCTGGACCTGATGGGATAATCCCAGCACTACTACAGCAGGGAAAGCAAACCCTAGTTCCACTGCTTTGCCCTTCCGTGCAAGCCTAGCTACGAGCTATTTGCCAAATGCATGGAAGCAGACTAAAATGGTCTTCATTCCAAAGCCGGGTAGGACTGCTCCCAGGCAAAGGGACTTAGACCAATTACATTGTCGTCTTTTATGATAAAAACAATGGAAAAACTGATCGACAGGTATGTCAGGGAAAACTCTCTTACAGAGAGGCCACCCACAAAAACCAACATGCCTATCAATCAGAAAAATCATGCGAGTCTGCTCATCATCAACTGGTGACCAGATTGAGAACTGCACTGAACAACAAAATCGCGCTTGCTGCATTTCTTGACATTGAGGGAGCTTTTGATAGAACCTCCTTCAACTCAATGGCCGCGGCTCTTGCCAGACATAATGTTAACGACACCATTTGTAGGTGGATAAACAACATGTTACTTGGCAGACGGAAGCCGCAGCAACGGGTTATTCGGGGCCCGAAACCCCAATGGAAGGTGTCAAGTGGTCAAAGGATGCCCACAAGGGGGAGGGGTTTCTATCCCCATTTTAACCGGGTGGGATATGGTTGGAATTTTGGACGGAAACTCCTGGTTTGCAGAATGTGATTAACAAGGGCAAAATGGCTCTAATGGCTACCAAAAGAGCTGTGGGGAGGAATTGGGGATTTCAGCCACGCATAGTGCACTGGTTGTACACGGCTGTGGTAAGACCCATGATAACCTACGGTTCAACTATCTGGTGGCCAAAAATAGAGCAGAGAAAAGCAGAGCTGGAGTTATCCAAACTCCAGCGACAAAGCATGTCTCTGTATAACGGAGCTATTAGAAGCACTCCAACTGCAGCCATGGAAACCCTACTAAGCCTCCCCCTCGTGGTATAATTATTAAGGCGGAGGCGAGGATTGGGGCATACAGGCTGAAATGCAACGGCAACTGGTTTTCTGGGCCTGCCTAGGACACGCCAGATAACGAGCAGTATCACAAACTCAATATTTGAATGAGCAGTGATACAATGCCAAAACGGATAAATACACACAGACCATACAAAACCCAGCTTACCTGGGGCGGTAGTGAGCGATCTCCTGGTCAGTCTCGAAATTTGGTTTGGTATACCGATGGATCCAAGACTGACAATGGAGCCGGCGCAGGAATACATGGTATGACCCCTAGGTTTATGCCACTGTTTTCCAGGCGGAAATATATGCCATTGAACTTTGTCTGCGAGAGAACTTGAGGGCAGGGACATTACTATCTTCTCTGATAGTCAAGCGGCCATAAAAGCTTTGGCATCTCAACAAGTCAACTCAAGGTTGGTTTGGAACTGTCTGCAATGCCTCCTAAACCTGGCTAACCACAACAAAGTTACACTTTCCTGGGTGCCAGGACACAGGGGAATACAGGGCAATGAAAATGCAGACTCCCTGGCCAGCGAGGCTCCGCAGCAATGTTTGTGGGTCCTGAACCTGTTTTTGAATCCCAAAAGCCTCGGTTCGTGGCTACATGAATGGGTGGATTCAAACACAATATCAGTCATACTGGAACCACATTCCAAGGCAAAATCACACTAAATCAATGTTGGAGTCACCATCGAAAGCATTGACAAGTGAACTACTAAAACTAAATAGGAATCAGATTAGAATAGTGACAGGATTAATAACCGGACACTGCACCCTAAGAAAACATTTGCACACTATGGGCATCTATAGAGAAGAACCCATTTGCAGACTATGTGACGAAGAGGAAGAGTCAGCCCTCACATCATATATGAGTGCCCTGCACTTACATACTGGAGAACAAATCAAAACCTCATGATGGACACTAACCACCGGGAGCTGGAGACCAGAAAAGAACAGTAAAAAGGGCTACTACACCTGTCTAAGGTGTCAAACCTTTTTAACTGAAACAAATACACAAGAGATACAACAAGCCATGTAGGCTGCAGTGTCGAGGCGGACAAAACCTCAACTTGTGTATTTAGATTATCAATCAATCAATCAATCAAATCAGAGCTAGTCCGTCCGTCGCAAAGTAAATAAGCCAAATATGATTTAATGGGTTCATTTAAAAAAAAAATGTTTAGTAACCATCATATTACAAAAAAAAACATTAAATTACGCCTAGTATTTTAAAAGTTATTTAAACCAAAACCATTTCCAGGGGCGTAGGTTATGTACCTGTATCTCCGTAGGGGAGGGTCACAGGAAAAAGTTTATGGGAACTTGTCATAATATTTTTGTGTTTTTTGTTAGATTTCGAGAAATTGCCCACATATTCTGAGACACCCTGTATTATAAATATAATTAAATTATTTAAAAATCAAAGACTGTTTTAACAATCGCACAAATGGCAGAATCCTCTCTTCCTCGAATAGCAGCAAATCTTTTTCACCTCTTACTTTTAAAGGTAAAATTATTGCTACCTCTAAAAGAAAAGCCAAACTATTTGCTTAACAATTTGTTGACAGTGCTACCCTTCGTTTCACACTCTAGATATGCTAAGGATGAAAAAACGAGCAAAGTGGAAAGTTTAAGGCCAGTTGGACTGTATAGGAATGTATAAGAGTGGCATTTGGTGTTGCTGTATTAGGGTATATTAGTTGCCTTTTTGGAAGCCCAAAATTTTGAAAAAAAAAGAAAATCGTAACAGCTTGTCGGTGGGCAAAAAAAGGAACTTTTTCTATAAAGGTGGGATCACTAATAAGGCAAACGGCTTTTATTTAAAATAAATCAGAAAAATTAAGATGTGTGCTAGGCTCCATACTCCAGATATGGAAAAAAAAGATTTAAAGAAAGGTCTGATTTGGGATACATTTAGAGTAATCAGATTAAAATAAGAAAAATAATGTTTTGCTCAAATGAAGAATTCGTGTTTTTTTGAAGCTGATGTGGGCAATTAACATAATATACTGTGTGACATAGAAATTGCAACACCCTCAATATACTAATATATACCCATAATTTTTTATCAGTTAAATGCTCCTATGAAGTGTAGACAACGATAACATTTTTGTCTCAAATTATATTAAAATAACAGACTTTTTAAATTTACCAAAAAATGTAATCAGTTTTTATTATCATTTTTGTATTGGATCTTGATTAGATTCATTCAGTCTTTTGCATTTGTGGCATTTAAAACATCTTTTAGCCATGCCTCCTATGCGAAGACGTGCCGTGTATTGTCAATTAAGTGAATTTAACCGAGGTAGAATAGTATGTCTACGAGAAGGTTGGATATCATTTCAGCAAATTGAAAGAATCGTTATCCAGGATGCTACATCAGTGATGCGATGTTGGTGTGTGGTCTATACATCGTCGCAGTACACGTCGTAAGGACACTGGGGCTTTAAGAAGAACCACAGATCGTGCAGAACGGCTTTTAGAAGTTAGTGTCCTTAAAGACCGTTTCAGCACAATAAGCGCAATCGGACATGAGTGGGGGGTTACTACGGGTCGACAGATATACTTAAGAATGATTTATCGAAGAATTAGAACGTATGGGGTACAATCATACCGTCCTCGACTTGTATTACCATTGACCAACAGACATAGCTACGTCTGGTATCGCGTCAAGAACGGGCTCAATGGAATGAGGAATAAAATCGTGTCGTATTAAGTGACGAGTCACGATGTTGTTCGTGGGTTCCTGATGGTCGTAGAAGATTTCGTCGAAGACGTGGAGAAAGACGACAACTTCAAGTTTGCGTAGAGGGCGAGACTGCGCTTATTAGAGACGTTATGGTATGGGGTGTCATAGCAATTGGAAGCAGATCGCCTCTAGTTTTTTTTACACAGAAACATGCTTTAATAACGTGTTACAATCTGTTGCGTTGCCATACCTTCAACAACTACAAAATCCAATTTTTCAGCAGGATAATGCAAGAACAAGACTGCAGTTACAAGAGACTTCTTTCCACAAGCTAATCTTATTCTTCTTCCATGGCCTGCAAGGTAACCGGACCTATCGCCTATTAAACATGTATGGGACATGATGGGTAGGAGGTTAAGCGGGTTGCCTTATGTTGGATGTACAACGTTTACGTTATGAAGTAAAGGTAATTTTTTTTGTTGACAATATTATCAATTCTTATTCTTCTTTGGCCCAATTATTACCCTAATTATTAATAAAATATATTTAAATTTACTGGGTGTTGCATTTCCTGTGTCACACAATATACTTAGGCTTATTTTTAAAAATTAAGCTAACATTTAATAATAATGCTTATTTGCAGAAGTTAGCCGCTCCGCGGTTTATAAGTGGGAGTGGAAACTAAAGGACTATTTTTGCCTCAGCGAACATAATTGTGCCCAATTTGCTTATTTTCCAAATAAGGCTTAGAAATATTCAAGGTTCATAGCGTTGGCGTGAGACCAAAATTTAATCAAAAGCCTTGCGAAAAACAATGATACTGGTTTCGCAAAAAATCTCAAGAGACTTCTTCCAGTAAAAAAAAAAATAAAAAATGTTTTGTTACAATTTTACTTACTTTGTGTTATTATCAGCATACTTAAAAAATAGAAAATATATTTATGTACATGTCTAATGAAGTAAATGTTCTCCTAAATGATTGTGTTAGTTTGATAATAATTTAAGACATATTACCTTTTGGTTAATATGTCTTTAATGCGAATATATTGACAAGTTTTTATCAAAAAACACACATAAGAAAACTACTAATTATTAAAATCGTTATCTTGCATTATAACTGAAATAAAATTTATTGGCAATTAACTTAAACTGAATTAAATAAAACTTAAGTTTTAGATGGAAAAGCTAACTGGAATGACAAGAAGTAAATATAGCTTGTAACAGGTCAGTGAGATAAAAATGTTGTCGTCATTCATTAAAAAGCACTTCTGCATCCTGTTTGCAATCAAGATGAACGATTTCTTGAAAAGCAATCTCTGTAATTGCATCAAGAAAATATCAGATAACCGAAAATAATATCGCATAAGAATATACGAAATAATTTTATTTAAATATTAATTTAAACCTAAACTTTCCAATTCACCAAAGGTATCTAAAATTTATATTGGGTCTATATATAAAATATTTTTGTCACTAAGTGTCCGAGGTAGTCCAAAAAGTTTAAAACAAATATATTTTTCTTTGTTATTGAGATATTTTAAAAGAGTTTTTTGGTAATTAGGTGTGTACGTCAGATATCCCAAAATATGCTAACACTTGCCACCTGACTACTGTTATGGTGACAAATTTAAAAAACGTGATACGAGATATTAAAAAATGATATTGGAAGTTAAAAAAAAATATAGAAACTCCGTTTAACATTTTGTTTTAAGCTTAATTACTAAATTTTAAAGAAAAATAAAAAATTGCAATAAATTATGATTATTGCGACATACTGTCATAATTTTTCTATTTCGTCTCAAGAAATTACTTTATCAGCACCTAATATAGGGTTTTAAATAAAAACCAATAAATTTGTTTTTTATTATTAATTAAACTGAAAAAAAAACCATAGACGTTATATCAGACTTGTTTTAATCACTCATTTGTGGCAACTTTACGCTAGCGCGCAATAAATACAGATCGGGGTGTTGGAGCGGACGCATTTGAAAGGCATGGCCAGTATCGGACTTCAAAATTTTTAAAATTATTTAAAATCATAAATTTAGGGTTTAGCAACAAAATTTTGAATGTTTAACACTTTTCGTGCGTAGAATTATGTTTCCAATATCTATAATAAGATATTATAAACACTTAAATGTATTTATACAAAACCTGTTACTTCCTATTTTCTGTATTATCCACTTTCTCTCTCAATGCGTATTGCTCGCCTCATGAGATTTGCAGTAGGGTGTATCGAGTGCATAGTGAATAATGGACAAAATAAGGGTTTACTTATAAGACGAATATTCACCTTTGCCAGGTTTACTCCAAGACACAATAATCCGTTCATTTTCAATTAAGAAAAATGTCTAGTATATATCCATGGTTACTGACTTTTGGAAGCAAAATTTACCAAAATTCATGTTTAGTCGCATTCGCCATTTTTTAATTCTTATTAACTACAATGCATCAGTTGTGAACCAGTATATAAATTCGTGGCTTTCCATGGGTGTAAAAACGTTCAAAAGAACAAAGGACATTTAAGAAGCTGGCAAATAATCTGACACCTGAACAAAAAATGTGTTTAAAGAAATCAGTAACCATGGTAGGTTTTTGAACCAATAAAATACATATTTTGTTTGGCTGTTATTTTTAATCTAAAATCAACGGATTTTAGTCAGCTCCAAGTTAATATAAGCTTGTCAAGTTTTTGTATAAGACAGAAAAAATAATGCCAAGTAATAGTGAGTGACACGTCATATTTAAAGTGGTTGTTGGTTAGAAAGAACTATGCACCAGAAAACCTTGCAAGCCCGGTACAGACCCGGTATCAACGAACTATTTAGAGGCTAGAAGAAGACCTGATAAAAGCTTTCAAAAGAAGATGCACTCATTAAATTTCTACAAGAAGCCAGAGATAACAACATCACGTCACTTGGTTTTCGCTGAAGGTGCCAATACCAGGAGAAAGAGCCAACCATATCCTCTAAAAAACTATGCAGCATACTAATAATTTTGGTCTAAACAACAAAAATAAAGCTTAAGACTTGATAGGAGTATCTTATTTAAAATTATGGTTTTAAACATATATTTTTTTAAAAATTAATTTGGTTAGTTCTTGTAAAATAACCAAAAATGATTCCGGTATGTGTGATTTGATATAAAAAATAAATAATTAAAACATTATTTTAGCTTTAATACGTTAATAATAATATTTATTAAAAATATCAGAAAAAAGCAACTAGTTTTTAATTTTAATCATTTTTTTAAATACACAATATTATACTTTAGTTTAATAATGGTGTCAAAATGACTTAGTACGGGACTGGCCTACGATGATGGTCCGATGACAAAAGTGTGAAAAAATAAGTCTGGTAGTCCGTTCTGCGTACAATCGAGTACCCTAAAATTTAAAAATATAATTTGACTTTTGAACTGCGCAACTGATAGCGTTTGCGGGTCCAAATGAAGCTCAGCGGTTTTAATGCGTTGGATGTAGAAGCAAATACTTGACAGCGGCATTTTTAATAGGTTGGTTAATTAAAAAAAAGATGTTTCTAAATTCTATACACAGTGTTCAATATTGTTTAAATTAATCCCAATTAAAAAAAGACAAAAAAAACGTTAAAATTGTATCCTAGATAAACAAAAAGTTTGAAATAGGTAATAGCTTTTTAAAACTAAAAAATTATACTATTTTTTAATTGAACCAACGAACTTAGAGTGCTGATATCAAATATTTGCTCTTAAATAAACGACATTGAAACAAAGAAATGCTGTCTTCAAAATATTTTTTTGTTTCAAAGTGATAAAAAAAATTAATTTAATTGTTTTTATTTAGAATCAGGTAATGGGTGCTAAGAAAGTACTTTCTAGTAACGAAAAGAAATATAAATAAATTATTAATATAAAATGTCGAAAAATTACAATTTCCTAAACGTTTATGTACTTCTTTTAAATTCAGCAAATAAAACTAAAACAACTATACTCTAAACAATTTTTTGTCTTATTTTTTTACATTTTAATATCTAAGATTATTTTTTACAGTTCTTATCACATATTTTAAAGTTGCCAACACAAAAGCGATGCTGTGACAAGTATGAAATTGTCTTATAAGGTTACTTAAGTAAGTATTAAAGAAATCCAGGTTTTTCAGACTTTTTAGACAACCTTGTATATATTAGGAGAAAAAGTTAATAGATTTCTAAATTACAATTTTCATAGACAAAAATATATGTTTGTACGTTCCTAAAATAACTTAATTTAAATTTAAAAAAACCTGTTATTTCTACAAGACAAAATAAGCCCTATAAATAATGAAATTGGTAAGAAAATGTGTCTGTCGCACTCACATGGCGTAATTGTCCATTTAATGGACTGAATGTGGAGTTCCTGAAGTGAAACCAGATAGTGTAATAATATTTTATTTCACCACCTGGACAATATTTTTGTTCAGTTCATGAAATGAAAATACCATTTTTCCACTTGGTGAAACGAGACGGTATTACAGCATCTGGACACAAAAATCATCCAGTTCCTGTACTATGTACTTGGCATTTATCTATTTACTGTAATACAATGCAATGACCCAACATTTTTGGTTAGTTGTGGTTAGTTTTTCAGTGTAATGTTGATCAAGAAGCGTAGAAAAATTTTCTTTTATATGAAACATTTTTTTTTACTATTTTAATATAATGTTTATGCCATTCAAAACACGGCCGACTAACTGTTTCACTAATTGTAAGTGGAGAAATGCCAAATATACAGTACAGGAATGGATGATTTTTGTGTCCAGATGGTGTAAATAGTTTTATTTCTCTATGTGGAAAAATTACATATCCATTTCAATAACGGGTCATAAAAATGTCTAGATATTGAAATAAAATAATATTACACTATCTAGTTCCACTTCACGAACTGGACATCCATTTGGACGCCCAGTAGGTGCGACATATCCACATATATTTTAAATCAAATTAAATGAGTAGGACGTTATTATTTGCGCTGGGTTTTACTTAATTCTTAAAACTTAATTTAAGGTGCTATTTAACTTCATATTGGTTCCGATAAGATAATAGATAAATCAATAAGTTAATCGGGTTAAGTTTTCTTTCTAATCCTACAGAATTATGCATTTATCATGCACAGATTAATTTTTTCGTGAAAGATTAATTTACTTATATAAATCCGTTTTATTGCAGATTTGCAATAAATAGTTGGATACAAGAAACTGCAATTCTGTAAAAAAAGAGCAACCTACTTTAAACCCAGCCGGAAATTTCGAATTATTTCTTAAGAACAAAAAAGGATGTTGTAAAGACATATTACGCAGTATAGGCTTTTACTTTAAAATATCGGTTTGAACTTAAAAGCAAAGCAAATGACTAAACAAATGTTACGTTTATTTATATCTTTATTTAACCGGAAAAGACAATACAGTACAAAACAACTATTCTTAACACTTTACAGCATTATGTAAATACAAAGTTTAACACTAAAAATACTTAAGTTAAAGAAACTAAATTCCTAAGAAAATGAAACAGCATATCTTTTACACGGTGTTTTATTTTTTTGCCGAGGTTTTTAAGATTATGATCAAGTTAAAGGAGCGAATAGTTTCATTAAAACTTTAATACACATTACTATAAATCTTATAAAAATAATAAAGATAATATTGATATCACCTGTCCTAATATAAGATTGTCTTAAGTGAAGTAAGAGGTAGTTTATTAACACGGGATTTAACGATTTAGAGAGAAGGGAAAACCTCTGCAGGCAACAAGCTTCGCAATCTAGACATTCTAAGGATAAAGAAAAAAACAGAGCCGCAAGTTCGTGGCCTCTCAAAATGTGTGGCTCTCTTGGAAGCTGCTAGAGGAGAAATTAAATTGGCTGATTTCTGGGAGCAGAATCCGTAAAAATACCAATAAAAGATCCCATACAGCTCGTCATTGGGCAGAAGGAGACTTTCCTGTTAGAGTTGCAAACTACTTTTCTTGGGATCCTACATACAGAGTATAGAAGATTAAAAAAAGAAATGCTTGCTAACTCGAAAGAGCTGTGACTATGGATATAATGGTTTTTTGTTCTGTAAAACCTGGTTGCTCATAAATAAAGGATGAGTGTTGGAGGACTTGCTTCGTGACAGATGATTAAATTTTTGAGGCAGTAAACTAAACCATAAAACAGATTTCTGCGCTGGCTTTTTTAATCAAAAATAGGGATTT
This sequence comes from Listronotus oregonensis, assembly GCA_019359885.1. Taxonomy (NCBI): domain Eukaryota; kingdom Metazoa; phylum Arthropoda; class Insecta; order Coleoptera; family Curculionidae; genus Listronotus; species Listronotus oregonensis. Next base: position 54,829 of record JAHBCN010001814.1, on the reverse strand, counting down.
CATTGAAAAACTGAATATTAAAGTGAATCATTAGTAAAACTATGAATGCGATAGATCGTGAAAAAAAGTAGATCGTTGCTGTTAAGAAAAAATAGAATTGGTACAAGTACTGAGCCCCCCGGAGACACCTCAGCATTAACTTGGTTAAAAATAGAAAAGTGATTGGCCATATACAATAACTAATTGGTTATTAACATTAAGACGTTTGTCAAGTTAGTTGCTTAAAAGAAAAATACATTTCGAATGCAATTTAAGAAAAATAATGATTTGTAAAATTTAATAATAAAATAACTGTCGAACAAATATTGTAACTAACTGGGACATTTATCGACAATTAATGATTTTAATCCTTAAGGGTTTGACCATTAATCACCTTTATTCTTTAAATAGCTATTATTAGATCTGGGGTAATGCTTTCAAAATATTTAATGATATTATTTGCTTCCTGAACTTAATCATACAACTACATTGTAAAAACGTCTTTAAAAGTGTCCTAGAAAATTAATGTATCTAGGAGATATAAAATAATTTCTACTCTATTAGACCATTTATTTTAAGGTTTTTTAGGTAAAAAATGTGTAAACAGCTCAAATGAATTATTCTGTTAATTAAAAATGGCGGAAAAATAATTAAACTGTTAAAGATTACATAAAAAAAATAATAAGTCCAAGCATCACTATCAAGTGTTATAAAACTCAACTTATGTATGTATATGTCAGATACCAGGCGTGTATTGCAGTGTTAAAACAAAGTGAAAATGTTAGTTATTTGGTAACGATTTGTAGGTACTTAAAAATTATCAGTTGTCATCAGCTCTCAAATTTTCGCAGGCTTAATACATTTAAGACTACTTTGTCTTCACTACCGCTAATCTACGCTCACAATAAAAATCACTTTGTATGTACCTGGCACTGCCAAATACTAAAATAGCAGTTGATATGGAATCACTGTGCCGCCTAATTGACCCAACCCTTATGTAAATTCCCTAAAGTTTGGCTAAATATCGGAATTACACTGCTTAAGTCTGCCTTGCGCATTTGATGCGCGCATCAAATCTCATCTTTTGTAAACTTGTCTAGACCCCTGAATCACGATGCGCAAGCAAGATGCAGGGCAAGGCTACACCCAGTCGGTTTTTAGTCCGCATCATTCGCTCTGCTACTTTGCGCCATATAGACTGGCCCAGCGGTAAATAAGAGGAATTATTTAAATTTAAAAATATAAAAACATATGACTCTCATCTTTACATGTTAATATGCACATCATATTGAGAGGATGATGCGCCGCAATTTAATTCTGCTATTAAAAGCATTGAACAAGTTTAATAGTAACATTTTCTAATCTAATATTTTAATTCGGACCAGATCTAAGAGTGCAATCTCCTTTTTTTTATAAAAGAAAATTACGTCATTTCTCAATGGCAGAAAGAAAAAGTTAATTGGTAAATTAAAAACCTATTTACTACAAACGATAAAAAAACATTTAAAAAATGATGGGTAGACCTATACCTTAGCAAGCAATAAAAAGTTAATGACATTTTAAATAAAATTTTTGAGACACATGGTATAAAATGGAGATGCTTTTAATTAGCTTGCTCACTAATCCAGCGATGCGTCGTCTAATCACGTAGGCTGAAATGAACTTAATAAACACGAGCATTTAAAATGCCTTGATATCCATACACGGTTTTACATCTTTTATTTCAATGTTAAATAATATTTTATAAAGCTATCAAGGGGTTTTTAATAATAGTTGGGATGTTTAATATTAAGGTTTTTATGCTGAAGTTCCGGTACGCATCTTTAGACCGTTCAAAGGGGTTAATTTTTTTTCTATCTTAAAAAGAAGACAAGAAAACGGAAGTAAGGAAGTTTGGGATTAAAGAAGCTTGGTAACCGGATTGTTTTACATTGAAAACTTTTACATATGGAACTTTACAGATATGTCACTAATGTATACATTTTCATAAAAGCGAATCAAAATTATAAAGAAATTATATTGAGTATTTTACTCATCTATAAATTTTCCCATAAGACACGTTAACAATCAAAAAATTTCAGCAGAAATTTCAAATTGCCTAGACAACGTGGTATTTTGACTTACTTACAAACATAGAACAATCGAACCTGTTAGTTTGTATTGTCAATTAGAAAGGTCAAAATCAGTCAAAATGAGTCGATTTGGTCATGTACACGATGAAGAAATAGATAAAGTAATTAAAAAAACCATTTCAGTTATAGTTTTAGTTATGTTGCATAAAATTGAAAATTGTATGACAAAAAAAACATTTTAATTGTATAATACTCCCATATTTTTCCATTCTAGAAATATTTTCCCTCAATACCGCTCGTGCATAAAAATTAACCAGATAATTTTTATTCAAGCTTATTATACAAATTCAAAATAACAAGCTTTCATAAAACTTATCGATAATTTTTAAGCACTCGGGTATTACCCCCGAAAATTCTACGCCATGTAATTTTAATCGATCATACGCTTACATATTAGCATGTTGCTATGACAACTATTTTTTTATATTACCCTACTTAGCTGTAAAAATAATAACTTGTCAAAGTCAATATTTTTTCTTGTTTTTAGGGGCATAACATTTCCGTACTGAATCTTCCGGGAGCCTGAGGCTTTGAGAAAATTTTAAAACAAGTTGCGAACCTTGAAAAAAATTCCGAAATTAATTCATGCTCTAAAGTCAGTGACGGTGACAATTCCACTTCTGTATAAACAAATCCATTTAAAATGTCAAAAATGCTATCGAATAAACAGAAAAAATTTTACTGGCTAAAACATCGACTATTTTACGAATCTCCCAATTATGTCGTCAAGCATTTTTTTATTAATCTGTCAACGATTGTGTCAAATTATTTATAATAATTGCATTTTTAGCTATTCATTTTATTGTTTTTGTTTCAATAACGTTGATGTCCTTTGTTCCGTTGAAATCTTAAATAAAGCCTTTATTATTTTGGTTTTAAGTTTGTTTTATTTGCCGAACTTTCTGAGCCGATTATTTCTTGCCTGGTTTCAAATACTTGCCTTTAGAAATTTAAATTTAAAAGCAAGTAAGGTTTGAAACCAAGCAAAAAAATATCCGGTCAAACCTGAGCATTTGGTACTACGTTTTATATTCACCTATCTAACCAACTGTCATTTTGATAACACAAAAACTTATTTTTTTTATATTTGTTTTATTAATAAATGACACTAAACTCAGTAGAAATCCCAGTTTTTATCCAAGTCGTCATAAGAAATCGGTCTTATAAAATTAAAAAAGTCGAACTGGATGGAAATTTAGTGGGAACCGGAATTTTTCGGCTAAATTACTGATTGGAGAAAGATTTTAACAACTGCAAAATTACAATATTTTTTTTAAATGATACGGGTAACAACTTAAAAAATTAGCGGATTTTTTAATCTACAATGACTTAATAAACTTATTGAAGCTTTCGAGAAACTTACTCTGGAAAGTTTATAAAAAAAAACTTTTTTGTGTTTTACGAACTTACATGAAGATATGGAGGAAAACTACATATTTTTTAGGAACCAAGAAGACGAAGTACAAACAGGTAAAAATTTTGAAATATTTAGCTGATTCAAAATGGTTAGTAAAAAATAAAGTAGATCCAGACTTCTGCCCAGTCTAAATGTTTCTAAAATGACAGGATAAATAAAAGAATAAAAGACACCTGACTATTATTGTCTCTTGTAAAAAAAATCCCCAAAAAAGGGTTTTAAAACAGCCCTTGGAAGTCAATGGGATGTCAGCTTGTACACTAAACATAAAAAAATACACAATTAATTTATTTAGCCTTTACCTGGCCTGGTCAAAAAATTGATTATTCTTTAAAAATGTTGTAATCAACGGCCTCTAAAAGCCGAATGTGTAAATCAAAAGAGGGAGGATTTTTCGTCCACCGTACTGGACTTGGATTCTTCAAATCCTAGATTTGACACCAAAAAAGCCCCGAACACCAAATTTGGGGTAAATCAGTTGATTTTTAGAAAATTATGATTTCTTGAGGTTAGAAAAAAACGTCACGTGACACACCAATTCTAATTGTAGATTTTCATTCTTTATGGACTTTTTCTTGTGAAAATGTCGCACTCACATGGCGTAATTGTCCAATCATGAACTGAATGTCCAGTTTCTGAAGTGGAACCAGATAGTGTAATAATATTTTATTTCACCATGTGGACAATATTTTGTCCAGTTCATGAAATGGCAAAACCATTTTCCACTTGGTGAAACGAGACGGTATTACATCATCTGGACACAAAAATCATCCAGTTCCTGTACTGTATATTTGGCATTTATCTATTTACTATAATACAATTTAATGACCCAACATTTTTGGTTAGTTTGTCCGTGTAATCTTAATCAAAATTATCTTTGATATTAAACATTTTTGCTTTAGTAGTTCAATATAATGTTCATGCCATTCAAAACACCGACGACTGATTGTTTTACTAAGTGGACAAATGCCAAATATACACTACAGGAACTGGATGATTTTTGTGTCCAGATGGTGTAATATAGTCTCGCTTCTCTAAGTGGAAAAATACATATCCATTTCATGAACTGGACATGAAAATTGTCCAGATAGTAAAATAAAATATTATTAAACTATCTGGTTCCACTTCACGAACTGGATATCCAGTTCACGAAATGGACAACTACGCCAAGTGGGTGCGTCAAATATACATTTAGAAAATAAAAAAATATTTTTGATGTCATTTTTTGGTATTAAGATTCATGTAAAGTACGTGCCCATTTTTCTTTTTTGTGTGGCTGTGTTATTAATAATAATAAAAGTTTTGTTAAGTCTGATACATAAGTTGCATTCCTAAATTTATATATTATTTTATGACATTTCAGAAATATCCTCCCTAAATGCCTTTAGTAGTTTAAAATTAACCAGTAAATTCCCATTTAAGCTTGTTGTACAATTCAAATTCTTTTAGTTATAAACAACAAGCTTTCTAGTCCCAACGAAAATCATAGAAACATAGTTATTTAGGCCACCTTTTTTCAATTTAGTAAAGTTGGCAATGGATAATTAATAAAGAGACGCATATTTGTTTTTCACAACTTTTGAGTTATCTGCTGATTACTAGAAGACGGAAGTAGGTAATAAACTGCAAGAAACATGTTGATGTCGGTGTAATGTCTTTCAAATTAACCTGGTGGAATGTCACCTAAATACCTAGCCCTATAAGAGAACCTCGTTTCAATCAATCAACAACTCGTTAGGTTATAGTTCCCTCGTTCTAGAATACCCGCAAATAATAGATTTACAAGGAAGAAAATAAAAACTAGACACTGTTAATATAAAGTATTTTAGCAAAGTTATCTCTGAACAAGATAAATGCATTTAATCCTGAGAAGCAGTTATTTACTGGAATTTATTCCGGAACGTTGATAATTTGTAGTAAAGTCGATAAATGAAATTTCTTAATGGACCATATGGCAATGATTTCTATAAACTACCGATATACACTTAAAATTTAAAGTAAGTATTATACTAATAGGCTATTGAAAAAAGGGGCAAAAGGAACTACAACGGTAAAGGAGTTTTATTCTATTGTTTGTTCAATGATTCTAAAATATGGAAGAACCGCGGAGGGCTACCATTTTTAAGATGAGTATTTTTGAGGAAGGGGTGAATTTTTCCACTTTTTAGTTTTTGTTATGCGCTTTTTGTATACAGTGTGTGCGTTAACAGAAAATTTGTTGAATCTCTTATCGAAATGTCACATATTTGGAGCAAAAAAAATTACAAACAATAAAAAAACAAAATCTAGCATTTTCTTATCTTTCAAATTTTGACCCATATTTTTTTCCACGTGAATTTGAGAATAGGTTTTGCTTCACAGAAAAAAAACTTGTTATCTTATTTTTTAAAACGGTTTTTGGTAAAAGTCTTAAGGATGTGTAGTAATCGAGAAATTATTTTTTAAGTTGCCTATTCATGTTTTTTTTTACACTTTGTCTTATAACTTTTTTTTCTGTGGATTTTGGTGGCTAAAACGGTGCCTGGGTAAAGTATGTAGAATCTATAGTTACCGAGATATGACATGTCAAAGTTGAGGAAGTAATGATACAGTATAGAATCAAATAAAATATTGTCTTTAACCACATAAGTTTTCCGCCATAAAGATGGTCAGCATCAGCCAATATACAGAATAAGTATAAAAAAGATGTAGAAAAGACGAATTATTACAAGAAAAGTTGACAAATTACAAAAGAATCAATTTTCTAAATTGGTTTTTTTTATTTTTATGTTAAAACAAAATTAAAATTTGTCAACTTTTCTTATATTAGTTGGCCTCTGGAACATGTTTTTTAAAAGTTATATTGTATTTAGGCGATGATGACATCTCTGTGACTGAAACATGATCTTCTGCCCCTGGAGGTCTATGACTCGTAAACTTCTACAGAGAAATTCAAAATTTAAATAGAATGGTTCACGTGAATTAACTTTTATTATATTACAACAGAAAATTGTCAGCAATTAAGTTTTGACTGATGCTGATGATGCTAGCCCAACTAAGAATTAATTTTCTAACTACAATATTTGATGATACATAATAATAAACCTATGATTGCTAAACTAGTTGGTATATTATCTAGATAATACATATAATGAGAAACAATGGTATTTACTATCCTCACAGATAATGATTTGACAGCATTATTTTTACCATTTTAAACATTTAACATTATCATTTCTTTTCTCTACTCTACAGGATTTGTCACCCGTGGAGCTACTTAAAATAACCTTAGCAGACAAAATGTTCCACGTACGTTAGGAGAAAAGGCTTGCTTATAGTCATCATATATTATTTAGTTTCATGTCAAATATATTTACCGGTATAATTTTCACTATACTTTAACTTTAGTTTTTATTACCGGAACCAAATGTTTGGTACAAAAGGCCACTCTAAGGCTTTAAGAAACGTACCTACTATAAAAATTAAATGATCTTGTTCTCACTGAAACGAAGATTACATTTATATACTGAATCACATATTGGTATTGTTAGAAACGAAAAACCTGTTAGTGTAGCTTGCACTGCGGTCCAGAATACCGCAGGAAATAATATGCAAACACTCACTATAAATGACGGAAATAATATGTTAATAAGATCTAAATCACCACGTATATTTTTGTATACAAAAAAGTAAAATTTTAATTTAATCATTAATTTTACGGAACTCACATAAATAACTTATGTATTTTCTTTAGATATTAAATATTACCGTAGTCGTTATGTTAACACACTTATTATAATTGTACTACATAAAAATTAGGGTATGTCAAATAAAAAATACTTTTATAATAAGCCTAGAAGTTCCTATTAGTTTGCAAAAAAGTGAAAAAATACTTTCGTATTTTTTTGCAAAATGTTTGGCAACAGCATACGTCAGTTGTTTTATCCGGAGTTTTGAAGTAATAAAATGCAGTTAAATAGTAATTTACGTTATAAATCCGGGAGATTACTTAATACACTACGAGTTAGATATTATGGACGAGGCGACGCTAGAACTCGAGTCTAAACGAGTAACCGTAACAGGTATAGTCTGTCTCAAAGTATACCGTGTTAGCTCTTGCCTTCATTCATGGATTATACCTGCCGATAGCAATAAATCTGCGGATCGGTAGGTATTAAAGGACAGAACATTAGGGACGGACTTTAATAATATAAAGATATATAATTTATTGTTTATTTAGGTAAGTATAATCTAAAAATTAACATTAAGACATTAAATATATGCAAAGTTTTAATAAATTTATAACTGCATTATCTATACATAATTACATTTTTAATCTAAATATCTAAATCTAATTCTATTTCACTATCAGAGTCATCATTGAGATTAATTACAATAGGATTTATGTTGTTTTGGATAGAAATGTAAGGTCCTCAATTTTTATAATGTGCTGTATTGAATTTTTCCAGCTCTCAACTGGTATGTTAGTAATTACATTTTTTATCAAATTTATAACACTGGGACTTAAAGTAGGTGTAACATTTTCTTCTCTGATCTTTGATTTTACTTGGTTCCACAAATGCTCTATGGGGTTAAACATACAGTGATACGGAGGAAGCCGTAAGACAGTATGCCCAGCCTGTTCAGCCAAATTATCACATACATATTGTTTTTTAATTGCATATGAATTTAGGATTTTTAAAAGATGCATTTTTTGTAACTGAATTGGAAATAAATATCATTTCTAACAAATATTCCTGGATTTCAGTTTTTGAACTTGATGAAGCTGGTGCTTTATGTAGCAGACGGCTGTGGTAGCTTGCGTTATCCAAGAGAATAACACTGTTGTTTGGAATATTTTTTAAAAGATAATTTTGAACCAGTTTTCAAAAAGTTTGGCACTTGTATTCTCATGATAATCCAAGCTAGAATCCTTAATATTCTTTGCAGACAACAGCAAGCAGTTTGGGACAAATCCATCTTCTGAACCAGCTTGTATTATGGTAATGCGTTTTCCTTTATTTGAAGATGCTTTCGTCTAATGGTTTTGACTGGAATCAACCCATCCTTTTGGATACTGTGTCGTGTGTATCGAACCATGTTTTATCAAGGTAAATTATGGATATGTTTTCTAACCTATATCTTTTAATTTCTTAAGGGTAATTAAATCTCCAAGTTGTCTTTTGTCTATTTTGTGGTATTTAAATCCCATTTTACAAACAATTCTATGGAGGGTGGCACGGCTAATATTTATATTGGTTTCGTCTTCGTCTAGCTTCTTTTTCAGTTTATCCAAGGTACGAATAGCTCCGCTTCCATATAGACAATATATTTTCCTTCTTATTAGGTCCTGATCACTAATGTCTATACGGTGAGATTGAAAATCACTTGGTTTTTTTCTTTTGTGAAATTCTTCACTAATAATAATATCTCTTATCGAGGATATTGGAGTTTTTGTAAGTAAACATGTTTCTTTTAAAGCTTCTTGTTTAATTAGACTTCTACTGATTAAAGTTTCATACACATTTTTCACAACCTGTTTTGCATCTAATGACAAATGATTTCGACGCGAAATAGTTATATTCTCGTAAAACAACTTTTTCGAAACGCACAGTCAAAACGGTTATTCAACACTTGCCACTAAAATATTAGCCAAAATATTTATATGCCTAATGGTTAATACTCAAGAAATACCTGGCCCACCCCTGCCCTTATAAACAAATGGGTTTACCCAATAACAATAGGTAATAAAATCGTTAAATGTTTATTGAGGTATGGTCCGTCAAAAGCCATAACGATATACTTTGAGACAGACTATACTACCGGACGTGTATCTTAATGTACTTTATTTCATACTGTAAATCTGTTCTATCATTATTTGATTTTAAAAATCAAAAAATCACATTATATTCTGAAAATTGCATTACCTTTTTCCCTGTAGCAATAGTCAACAAGTGGAAGAAAATGTCATCTTGGCATATTTTTAAATGTCAGACTATTGCACTAGACGACAGTAGTTTACAAATGAAGATAAATAAAAAAAAATCCTGTAAATGAAATCTTAAATTTCTCTTTTGAGCCAGAAAATATCTTTTTTCTTCTAATCTCTACCCCTATATTATATATATATATATATATATATATATATATATATTATATATATATATATATATATATATATATATATATATATATATATATATATATTATTATATATATATATATATATATATATAAGATATTATTTCATCAAAGTAAACGTTTATTAATATTACTTTTAATATAGCTTTTATTATAATTATACTATCCATGATATACTATATTATTGAGGTATTGATTATATACTTTATAGGTATATTCCATATACTATATATAAACAATACTATATGAAAAAAATATATATCTCAGCTATCACATATAAATGCAACTATAATGAAGTATCCATTTATATATATTTAGCTATACTATTTTATCGAGAAATGGATCAACATAACTCTTATTTCATAAAAGAAACCGTTTATTAATGATCCTACTTTTACAGCGAAGCTTTCTTTTCTTGCCCATCGACGATCGTTGGGGATCTGTCGTTTCTTTATAGGTAATTCCACAGCTTTTGCTCCGAAAAACCAATTTCTCTCAGCTCCCAATAAAGCAACAAGAAGTACCACTTTTATGCATCATTTTACAGTTTATCTTGACCCCGAACTTCTTACTTTGTTTGCTCCCTTATCCCTAGAGTGTCCAATCTGTAAAACCTGCTGCCAGCAGATATCTTCTTTTCCCCTCCAAACTTCCAAATCTTTAAGTTCCATGTTCATAAACTACCCTTTACTTCACGTATGACACCCACGTAATATTAGTATTTAGTCTTTAAGCATTCGCGGACTGTCAAAAAAATTAATTTATTTTTCGCAGGGAAAAAAAATAAGATTTAAATTTTTTTGATAAAATTAAACTACTTAAATTAAATTGTTAATATGGCGTCTTAATTTGCAAAAAAAAATACGTCTTGAGTAGCTCAGCTCTAAGAGGAGCACAAAACGTATGTTTTTATTACAATTATAAAAAAATCTCTGTTATGGAAAAGTAAAGAAAATATTCTGAGTCACATTTTTTACACTCCATTGATTTTAAAGTTTTCTAATTTTATTAGGGACCAATTAAGTAATTACAGATTGCGAAATCACTCAAAATATTCTCTTATTTCTTTCCACTACCATAAAGTCATAATGTAGAAAATAAATCGACTGAAAACATTTTAATGAATTTGATTATTTACTTAGCGAAACTAACGTCTGGTATTTAACTGTGGAAAAATATGTCTCATATTATGAAATGAGGTTAATTGGTTTTGTTTTAGGTCGGGCTTGACTACAATAACAGATGATTTGGCAAAAGCAGCTTTTACAAGTTGATTTGGAAATATTTTCTTTTTATAATTACGTTATTAATTAAACAGTAAAATAAATAGCTAGGATTGGTTTCTATCAAGTAATCTAAATTTTGTAATTAAAAATGCATAACAATTTCTTGCTACAGATAACAATGTCCCTTGGGTTTTTGGCGAATTCCAGAATGTCGCTCTTGACTTATCTAAGACCAGGTCAGGTTCGAAATGATGCGCTCCTTATGAAACTTTTATCCTACGGACTATCACTTCGTGCTTCTCTCTCTCTCTCTGGTTTTCTTTCTAATCGATGTTAATCTGGTATTATTGATAATTGCTGTTCTGGTTTTCATTAAATATTTTCCCAGAGAATAGAGGTTGTTAACGAAAGTATTTTTTTCGAAAAACGCTGACTTTAATACCGACAGTCCGTCTTTTTATATTTTATACTTATAATCATTTATAATAATAGCATACTATAATATATCGAAACCCCTAGGTTAAAAAAAAATAAAATTAAAGCAGTAACAAAAATAGCTAAGCACCTTTAACTAAGATAATTGACCCTAAAAGTGTAAGTCAAAACAACATACCCGCTACCGGACATCTCCTACTAACCTTTAAATCCCTATGTTTTCCATTTTAACAGTCGAGGTTTCTCTATTTTTCTAATATTTTTACCCGCCTTTTCACAAATGTTTCATTAAATCTTGCAGAAAGAATTTAGACTTTTGTTTGACAAGAGTTTATTACAAAATTATTATACCATACATTCTCTATTACTAGAAGAATTATTAGAATTGAATTACCAACAACAATACATTAAAACTTTTTTTGCATTACTTGCATTGTTTTGCACCAATATGACAAAATACTTTTTTAAAATACCTATGTTTTAACAGCATTTTTCAAAAACATTTGTACTAATTTCACACAATTCTTTTTACTTGCGCATCAGTTAAATGGTAAGGTCAAGGTCCACTTTTTCTTTTAATATGGCGTTAGCTGCAACTTATTTACTTATAAGTCATTTGTCAGGCTACGGAATTTCTGTACCGTTATTGAACCAAGTACCCTTGTTATGGTAGTTAGAAAAAAAGATAACTTTTGCTTTATTTTACAACATTTAAACATTGCTTACTGCGTGGCGTGTGCATGGGGAGGGAGGCAGAGAGGCCCAGGCCTAAGGTTTTAACAATGGAGCGCTCATACTTTTGGCAATAGAATTATTTTGGTATTATTTTTGTTCCTAGACGCAAAATCAAAAGTATCCAATTTCTCCAAAACGGAAAAAGCAGCAAATAACTGTGACTTTCACAAAAAGTATTAAAAAAAATAAGATATACGGCCGAGTGATGATCGCGTTGTTAAATTAAGCAATGGACTTGTTAACAGCAATTGTTAAAAGTTAACAACGGTATAGAATGTTTAACAAAATGTCAGATTTTTACAGGTTGCCTACTAAAATCATTGAATAACACTGACAATGACGTCTTGTTAAACATTCTAAACCGTTGTTAACTTTTAACAATTGCTAAGTCCATTGCTAAATTTAACAACGCGATCATCACTCTGCCGTTTATTTATTAATATTAGACGAATGATACCTAAGAGTACGTTCTTTGGTATTTGTGAATATAACTTTAAAATTAAAAGAAAAAAAAGATTTGTCCATTTTTGTAAAGTACTAGCCAGATTTTAATTTTCCATTTAACAGCAGAGGCATAAATGTTTATTGCGTAGATTTGTTTTGATTCCAAACGTGATTACAAAGCATTATGGATAAATGAAGAAACCAATAAAAACAGGTATCGATTGTCGTCTTCTTCCGTTTTACATAGAGGTTCCTCTTTCTCAGGAAACTGTTAATTATTATTATTTGCTTTCTACTTATGCTGGGCAAGGTTTTCACTGGTTTATCCATGATATAAAACAAACACACTAAACACAAACCATTCTGATTATCGCCAACTAACTAACTAACTAAACCAAGGATTTGTCCGCTTTTGTATCTCACTCCATATCTTCATCGCCATTTTTAAACAGATCTATCTACTTTAACACTTTATTTCCTTGTATATATGTAAAAAGATAGCTCCGATATAATAAATATATTAGGAGCAAACATTTGAAAATTGAATTTTCCATTTAGGGGCCTCATTTGTTGAAATGTTTATATAAAATCTAGGTAAAGGAATTTTAAGAAATAAGCACTATTAAAAAATCGCCGACACGCCCGAATAAAAAAAATCGTTTTGGCAACACCATAAATGGCAACGCTGCAATAGTTATCAATAAATTCTTACTAAATAGGGCAAGATACGATAGCTAATTACTTCGGTATCTACATAAGTCATTGGACATTTTGCGCCAAACTTACTTGAACTAAATTTGGGTTTTTTTATTCGATGGCATGGTGCTCTATCTAAGCAATGTGCACTACAGCCAAATCACATAGAGCTTACAAATATGGAGAAACTAGAGAAAATGCCCGATAAGCAAGGCTGCTATATCTAGGAAGATCTCCATTTTATAAGACTTCAAGTGAAAGAAGTTTTGTATCGGTCGTTCAACAACTTTAAGATCGTAAACACTTTCGTGAAATACCTTAATTCTTGCGATTTCCTTTTTGGGGCACTTTAAAGGAGTTTGTTTATACTTATTGAAGCTATTGATGAGTGTAAAGCAAATGCAATATCGGGTGAATATGGCGGCTTAAGAAATAAGGAAAAACACATGCACATTTGGAAGTTACGTATCAGTCCCTTTCATATTGTTTTTTGTTGAAATTGTTTTTTAAAAAAATATTAGGTCAAATGTATTAAACTCTTAATGTAAATCCTTAAAAAAACAAATTATGGCAGGTAATTATTATTTAATAATATGATTATGATTATATTCCTTGTACTAGTATTATATTGTTTTCTAAGTACAAAATAGGACAGTTCAAATCATAGGCGACTTTTGACAATTGGTACACATCCTATAAGAATGTTTACTTAAGCAAAAACGGTTTCTTAACAATAAAAAAATACAATTTACAAAAATATATAAAAGTTTTGAGATTGTCTTAACACTTTTCAAGGATTCACCCATTTCAATATAATAAACTATTTTATTTACACACTGTATTGATAAACTTAAATTTAGTGTTTTTGGTTATATCTTAAACGACAGATTTTCAAAAGATTTGCATTATAACGGATGTAAGGCAATAATCCCAATCCTAATTGTGGGGATGTAATAATAACTAAAAACCATATTTCTAATTATTTGTAGTCGTAAAAAAAATTTAACCAATGAGAAAATAACGTGAGGATTATAAGAACCTCGCCTTTACCCAGAATATGTAAATTTTTCATAAGTTGTTAACTCGCAAGTCCTTATAAGGGTGGCAATTTATTGAAAAACATCAGTCTTAGAACAGCAATCTTGTCTTTACCGGTTATTTTACTTCTCTGAAAAACTAGCTTCGTTATACTCCTTCATAAGAGACTTGATGCAAGAAGTCTTATTAGGACAGACATCCTTAGATTGCTTTCTGTACGTTTTTGCTCTTTATTTAATTAATAATCATAAAAATACTTCCAAACATTAAGTTAGTTTACACATATCATTTTTATGGTTTATAATTTTTTTATATATTTATTAATTTAAATGATACAATTTTTGTTTAGCCATTCACTGATGTTGCATTTATGATAGTGATTCACAAGTATAAAAAATATCCTTTTGGAACTTCTTTAATTTTAACAAATAAATTTAAATAATTTTATTTCCATTTAGTATTTGAGTTCTAAAAACGTTTAAAGATTTTTTTTCTTACGGCCGTTGGTCGACTTTTTACCGAAACATTGACAGGTTTTTTGATTGTGAAGTGTTTTTTTTAATTTTTTCTTTATTTTGTTTCAAACGGTCAGCAAATTTGTAAGGGTCAATGGATTTTGTGTGCGCACAGGATATAGTCCCTAAGACTAGGGTCGAAGAGATCCCATCGCGGCAAGTACCCAACGAGGATTTTTTTATACAATAATCCACCACAACAAAGTAGAACATCCCTAATAATGATGGTCTCTTATTAGATAATAATAATATATTACTAATATTAGTCTATAAAGCTTTTCTTTTTAAATATTGTTCTATTGTTGATAGTTTCTAATATAATAAGTTTGTTCCAACACATCGAAAAACCGTCACCGAACGATCACGCTCATGCGCAGTGATTAAAGTGCGTTCCAACAGAGACGTGACGGTTATCGGACGATCCTGTTTGTGTACCAACAAAACTTGGGATCGTTTATGTTACGGTTTCAGAACGGTAATTCCGATACATGGCCTAAATAGAAAACTGTTTGGGTTGACTTGCGCATTGAGCATCTTGGCACTGAATTTTTGATTTTTAACTGCTGTTTCTATTTTATCTTTCATCTTCATATGTTTACTGTTATTTAGCGACTAGCGTGCATCGTGCTTTAGCATTTTTTCCTATTTCTTGCTTGTTTAATCATTCAAAAGCATTAATTTTTACACCTCCTAAGCACACCATTAAATTTAATTATCTTTAAAAATAAGTGTCAATGTTATGAGTGATATTTGCTAACTTTGATCACAAAAATAATAAGTAAAAAAGTAGGGTTATATTTTCAAAACAAAAAATTTAAAGACATTTGACCTTTTGATTTGACAGTCCCGAAAACGATCCGCAAAGCGATCCAACGTTTGTTACTTTTCGTACCGTTACGAATTCACGAAACTATTTTAAGGCCGCGCATGCGTCAAAGCGCACCAAAAAACAGTTCAAAAACGATTTCGAAACGATACCGGATGCTTGTTGGAACAAACCTAATATATTGAAAAATATTACATGTAAGACCAATTTACAACTTTTTACAGAAGAATTATCCAGCAGTACACGTTACATTAACTTAAGCGTAGTATTATATTGGTTTTTGAAAGGTATTTTTCTTATTACTATTTTAAATTGTACAAAGCATCTTAAAATACAATTCTCCATTTTAAATCAAAATGTTATAATGTATGTGAATTAAAAATTTTGCTGAGACAAATATTAAAAAGTAAAACACTTTCCACGTGAAATGTCTCGTCATAATGTTCTCACAGAACGAAACTCGATCAGCCATCTTCCTGTTTATCTCGTAATTCCACTTTATTTCAAAAATTGTTTAAATTAAATTGTTAATGTGCGGATATGATTAACAATAAATCACGTAGAAGTAATAATTTAGTATAAAATAAATTCTTATCTAATAGTTATTTTTATGATATAAGTGTTAAAAGTACAATTTTAAGGCACGAATGTGAAAGTTTGCAGAATGAGCGAAGCAAGTTCTGCAATTCACATCAGTCCCTTTAAACGTACTTTTCACAAAATATCATACAATATTTTTTCTACAAACGCAACAATGCAGTTAAAAATTAAATTATTCAAAACTTGAAAGATATAGTTTTACATAGCATCGTATATAAAAATTATTAAAGATGGCATTTATTAATAAATTCTAACAACCGTTGTTGATGCTGGTTGGTTACGGCATGTTTACTTCAAATTTGATACATCCTGTCAGTTTTAGTTCATTTTAGTTTTTACTTAAAATCAATTTGAAATGGAAGAAAATGTAGGAGAAAGTATTGGTTGCATCGATCCATTTAAAGATGAAGCGGCCAGTAGAGCATAGCTGGATTTACTGCCCAGGAAATCTCGTATACAATATAATATTGCCTACAATAAGTTTATGAATTGGCGTAAGGAAAAGGGTGTTGCTGGAAAATATACCGAACATATATTGCTTGCGTATTTTGAGGAAAAAGTGAAGATTTGGAAAGTTTTTTCCAACAACTTAACTACAGAGAATGCTAGAACTGTAAAAGGAATTTGTTTTTAAAGTTTGTTTGAATTGTACAATTAAAATAAATGTTGAGTACATAAATAAACCTTGACGTTATCTTCAATCTCAAAATTTGACATTTCACTTTTAGCACTAGTGCTATAAAATGTTACTTTGAATCTAAATGTGTTAAAAATTTAATTTTTAACACGTTTGTGAAAAAAACATTTTATTAATATCTATTTTGGTTATAATACCAATGCAGATTTGGTATACAGGGTCACCCAATATTTACCCAGCGATTTGTTCGAAAACGGTTCGTCGAAAAAAAATTGTTTCAGATAAAAGGTGTTTCGTTTTAAAAGTAGATTCTTAAAATTATAATATAACATATACAGGGTGTGCCATAAATAAGATAATAGATGTAACTTTTATTTTTATAATGGAACACCCTGTATATTTTCCAGTTTTTAAACTCTTCTATTAATTCTACATAAATATTATGTACCATATCCTATATCTATCTTACGCCGTTTCCGGTTTATTAAGTGATTTATGTATTTATTGAGATTTGAAATAATACTTAATTACTGCCACCTGCTTCGTTACAAGTTGAATTGCCTTGGTATCCAATTTCAATCACTTTTAAAAAAATTTTGACAAAAAAATTAAATTGTTTTTTAATTTTAAATACGTAGACATGTTGCTAGTTTATGGAGAGGTACCAAAAATGCGAAAAGAGCTACAGCATTGTACAGAGAGCGATTTCCAGAGAGGTTCCCCATCGCCAAGAACATTTGCGAAATGTGGAACGAAAACTTCGAACGGGTGTTTTTCCCAGCCCAAAAGGAGACCGCAGTTGCGTCCTATTAGGAGGGAAGATAACATTCTCAATGTACTTGCTTTTGTTTCTATCCATCCGAACGCATCAATTGAACTAATTTCCAATGAGACGGGTATTACCAAATCATCAGTTCAACGCATTTTTAGTAGATAACGGTTTTTATCCGTACAAAATTCATCTGTTACAAAGTTTGCTAACACTGATTACGAAAGAAGGATTAATTCATTGCATGGATATCTGTGAAGATATACCAATGATCCGAACTTTTTGACAAATTTATGAGGACGAATCCCGATTTCATAACAATGGTATCTTAAATCGAAAACAGTCACTATTGGTCTGTACAAAATCCTCACTGGGTAGCGAGACACATTTCCAAAAATATGGGGAATAAATTTTTGGGTTGCGGAATTTTTAACGGCCGGATAATTGGTCCGTATTTTTATGAAGGAAATTTGGAGAAAGGATTTGAATTTTCTTGAAATATCCACGGGAATTTTAGAAGTATTCCACTGCATGACTATCTAAATATGTGGTGGCACAGGGGACCTCGCCCACAACTCAGCTGAAGTATCCTTTTTTGGGAAAACAAATAAAAATGAAGTGTTGGTGGCCAGCTAGGTCACCTGCCCTTTTACCTTTAATTCTTCCTATGGGGCATTTAAACAAATTGTTTATGCGGAAAAGCCAAACAACTTGGAAGAATTAAAACAAATTCCATTGCCTGCCAAGAAATTCCACGAAAGTTCTTATAGTCCGAAAGACAGAATTTTTGAGAAGATGTCATTGTGTCAAATTGAAAGTGGTCATCAATTTGAACATCTTTTATAATTTGTTAGACTATTGTAATTTAATAAACCGTTGTAAACTTATTGTCATTTTAAATCGCAAAAAATAAATATCTTCCAATAAATCGAAAACGGCTTAAGATAGATATAGGACATAGTATATAAGATTAATGTAGAGAGAGTTTGAAAACTGGAAAATATAAGGGGTGTTGCATTACAAAAATAAAAGTTATATCTAGTATCTCATTTATGGCACACCCTGTATATGTTATATTTTAAATTCAAGAATCTACTTTTAAAACTAAACACTTTTTATCTGAAACATTTTTTTAAGCAACTGTTTTCGAACAAATCGCTGGGTAAATAGGTCTGGCTGACCCTGTATATTTAAAAAAAAAATCCAGAACAAGAACTCTGTCAAATGTTCTTTTGTTTTTTCTAAGCCCTTACGACTTTTTGCTTATTTATTATAAAATAATTTTCTTAAACAATTAAAATACAGTACATATTTAGTAATAAAATTATTTGCTTTTTTAAAACGTTTTTAAATAATTTAAAATTTGTTGTAGTATGTCTTCACGTATTAGGGAATAATTTTTTCTCTATAAATATTTTTAAGCAATTTGTGCAATTTCTTACACATTTTGGACCCTTCGTCCTTTAACTGTTAATCTTGTCGGGTCCTAAAACGTACTATTACTTTATTTATTTGGGCATTTGAGACCATTACCTACTTCTTGATTTATCTAGGCACATGGAAGTCCGGTGGGCCAAGTTCCGACCTACAGCACGAATATGTGTATATTACGCGAAATGATTCAGCCAATTTTTTCCCTATTGTAAGTTCGGTCTCGTTTCACATAAGGGTATGAAATTTGGTATGTAAATTCACATAGGTATTTTAATTACCTGTGTAAATATTCAAAACGTTTTGATTAGTGCTTTCTGTGATATTCGATTTTAAAGATCTCCGATTTTACTACTGACTGGCTAATACTTGAAAGTTGATATGTAAGTAGATTCTACGATGCAAGTAAAGAAAAAATTCTAAAAACTGCACATTTTTAATCGGAAAGCCCTGAAACAAGACCGTAATATCGTATATTTAAGGGGTATTTGGAATTTTCCGAGATCATAATTGTCTTAGAATTTAAAATACAGGCAGGATTTTGTTTAGTAAACAAAGAAAATTGCTACATTCACCGATTAGACTCCAAACCAGACACATAAAACACATGTTAAATGAGGGACAAGTTCTTGTCCACACAAATAGAAATGAAAAAAAAAAAAATACAAACAAACGATTTTCCAAATATTTGGTTTTTCTTGATATCTCCGAAAATACTTGGAAATTTCAAACATGAAAAAAATTTATATAAACGTGGGTCCGAAAACGCTCTATTTTTACGATACAGGGTGTTAAACTTTTCCGTCATAAATAGTTTATTTTACATTAATCGAAAACCGTTGAGGTATTAAGACTCATATTAAGATAATGTTTGGTATATGCAAGTGTATCACTAAGGGCACATTTACATCTACAAAACTGTTTTCTAACCAAAACTACCTATAATTTTTACTTTTATTTTAAAAACGGTGCGTCAGAACGAAAAAGCCCAAAAGACTTTTTGAAAGCAAAATTATTCTGCCTTAAAGACCAATTTTTTGCAAAAAACAGAGGCGTACAGTATTTTTCGTCAAACATAAAGCCAACATAAAAAAGGGAGCATTTCCGGACCCATGTTTATGCAAACTTTTTTCACATTTTCAGTTGTAGTCAAGGCAATGAAGCACTCAACCTCGGAATTTTTTTTACTAAGACGGATCGAAATGCGATTTTTTGCATTCGCCTCCAAAAAATTTTTGTAAAAAATATACCTACTTTGTGACTTATACAAACCGCAAATTGCATTGCTGCAGCCAAAAATGCATTCTAAAAAGGCATTTTTTAACCTGATTTTGGGAGATTTACTCGTAATTACTTTGTAAATATGAGTCAGAACTGGCCCAAATCGGATTTTCGGGGGTTTTTGAGGTCGCTGATCACGAATATGATGTTTGTATTGACCCACAGCCGATCTGGAGCTCAGGAACGCCGATGAACGTCATCTTCGTCGGACTCTCCCAAAATTCACGCGGGGAAGGAGAGAAACTTGACGCCCGGGGGTTTTTTGGGTCGCTGAATTCAAATATGGCTTCGGCAAACACTCCTCGGACACCTCTTGCACCGGAACCTGGACGCGGACCTCATCTCCGAGGGTTTTCCTTACACAATCGAAAAAGATGAACCGAAAATCGTTATATGGGTTTTTTGGGGCGCTGAATCCGAATTTTACGGCGGAACGCCCCCTCGAACACCTAGTGCAATATAACCTGGCCCTAAACGTCATCTTCGGGGGACTCTCCCAAAATTCACGCGGTGAAGGAGAGAAACTTGGCGCACGGGTTTTTTTTTGGGTCGCTGAATTCAAATGTGGCATGGGCGAATTTTCCTGACAAGATCGCCAAAAACAGCCCGAAATTCATTGTAGGGGTGTTTTTTGGGGCGCTTTATTCAAATTTTACCCCGAACTCGTACCTCCGGACACCTAGTACACATTTCGAGCGTTCGGAGAAAAGTGAAAGGCCGCTCGGCAAAGTTCGGAGATCTAGCCGGAGATTATTCTCGTAATTCTCCTAGCTCTACTCAAACCCGGCATTTAGTTTCAAAGTTTCCAGGACCGGATCAATTTTTTGAGAGCCCCAGACAAGAATTAAACATCAAATGTCAAATTATGAGACGATTTTCGGTTAGTTTTTTGCGATCGTGTCTGGAAAATCCTTGGAGCGACGTTCAGGTTTCGTGCATTAGGTGTTTGGGGGATTGTTTTCGACGTGAAATTTAAATTAAGAGCTCCAAAAAACGCCCCTACAATGATTTTCGGGCTGTTTTTGGCGATCATGTCAGAAAAATTCTCGGGGATGACGTCCACCTCCAGGTTCCGCAGCACCAGGTGTCCGGGAGGTATTCGGCCATGCCATATTTAAATTCAATGACTCAAAAAATCCCCGGGCGCCAAGTTTCTCTTCTTCCCCGCATGAACTTTGGGAGAGTACTACGGAGATGACGTTAATCGTTCCTAAACTCCAGGTTTTCTGTGGGTCAATTTAAATCATAATCGTGATCAGCGACCTTAAAAACCCCCGAAAACCCGATTTAGGCCAGCTTTGACCCATTTTTACAAAGTTATTAAATCTTCGAAAAGCCGTCTTAAATAATGCCCTTTTTGAATGCATTTTTGGTTGCAGCAATGCAATTTGCGATTTGTATAAGTAACAAAGAAGGTACATTTTTTACAAAAAATTTTTGAAAGCAAATGCAAAAAACCGCATTTAGTGCAAAAAATTCCGAACTTTTGGCCTTTTAGTGCTTCATTGCCTCGACTATTGTAGAATCGGCATTTAAATTTTGCTTCTAACATTCTGTAATCCCTGTATACAGGATGTTCGAAAAATGCGCTGCCAAATTTTAGGAGGTGATTCTTCATTGAAACATAATTTTTAAAAATGGTTTCAAAAATGCATAGTACCTTAAATTAAAAAAAAAAATGTAGTTATCTAAAATACCCTGTAGCCAATTTTCTTAAAATATTTCAGGGTTATATCTATTAGTAAGGACCTAAGTTAAAACTAAATAAATTTAAATTATTAAGTCCAGTGGCGTCTCAGGGAACACCTTATCGAAAATAATTGTGAAAAAAATGTTGGCCATTGACTTTTTTTTTAAATTTTTATTTTTTTCCTAATTGGGCAAATAAAAAAAAACTTTAATGTTTTTTGCTACGTTTTTATCCCGCTTTGTTTTCGTAAAAACAAAGTTTTCGAAAAAAAAACAATTTATTGTTTCTGTCAATCAAAAAACTTATAATAAATTTAATATAATTTTGCAACTAGAATTATGAATAATGAATTGGATAACATTTTTTCCTCGGAAACGAAGTGAGGTAAAAAAAATTATCACTGGACAAAAGTTTTACATTTTTTCACAATTGTTTTCGACAACCACTGGGCTTAACATTTTGAATTTAATTAGGCCTAATTAGGTCCTTATTACCAGAAATAGCAGTGACATATTCCAAGAAAATCGGCTACAGGATATTTAGGATAATTACATTTTTAAAAGTTAAACACTCTTATTCTTAGAAACTTTGCAAATCACCTCCTGAAATTTGCCCGTGCATTTTTCGAACATCCTGTATATAAAACAAAATAGCTACTAGAAAATAGCTTAACTTGTCGATACCTTACAAAGCTGATTTGCACGTCATCTATAAAACGCGTTTTCCGGCAGGGATTCGCATTTATCTTCTTAATAACAGCAGGAGCAACTTGGCTTTCTATCGTGAAACAATTTACAGCCTGATGGCGGCAATCTCACCTGACATTTACTCAGGTTGCGGTTTAATGACCTTTTTACCGTAAAATTGCGTTGTACAAGGTCAGCTTATGAAGAATATAAGAGATTAATGTTGTTATTACTACAATCTTTAACACGAGTTTCAGTTAATTTGATACATATTTTAAGTGGTTGTAAATTTTTACTAATTTTTACAAATTGATGAGAACAAAGCCCCAATAGCCACTGGATTATTGGACAAAATTACATTTGGTGTGTTGTCAATAGAATAAACTGATATTCTACTTAGTTTTACCTAAAAAATTTACTCTTAAATTAACTCGATCAATTTAGCGGCTTTTAAGATACTCCAATTTTAAACTTGCTCGGTATAAGAAGGGTAATATTTAAAATTAATAACCATTCTAATTTTCACAAAAAATCAATAACACGAAAATTAAATGCATATATTCAAGCACTTATTACTTATTACAAGCGGATCTGCATCATAACAGACAGCCAGGCATCACTAGGAGCACTTGTATACCCCAAGGTAACGTCCAAGCTGACATGGGAATGCCAAAAAGAACTGGAAGTCCTGGGAGAACGCAACAGCGTAACTCTCCTGTGGGTACCAGGACATTCGCAAATAGAAAGCAACCAAAAATCCACATCCACACCATGCTTTGGACCAGAACCTGCCTTTGGAGTGACCAAAACCACAGCACGAGGGCAAACCAGGGAATGGATCCAAAACAAATACGAGGAATACTGGGAGAGCCTCAGTAGAATAAGACTTGGAAAAAGCGTTATAAGGGGCCCATCCAAAGAAACTCAGACAAAATAGAATAAGGCTTCGTACAACAGTAGGGCTGGTAACAGGGCAGATAACCTATGAGACACCTACACAAGATGGGCTCATATAATGGAGACCCAAGTTGCAGAATGTGCGACGAGGAGAAAGAAACAGCCTACCATATTCTGTGCAATTGTAAAGCGTCAAATCACAAAACACAGGCATTATTTGTGCAACCGAAAATGAGCCTACAGGAATGTATTAACCAACCAGTCTCGGAGTTATACAGACTTGTAGAAGGAACAAGACTAATGGAAGGATTGGTATAAAAGATATTCGGAGATTGGGCACAAAAAGCCCAAGAGGCTGCGCTGCCTCCGGTAGTGAATCAAGTCGGCTTCCAGGAAAGAAAAAGAAGAAGAAGGGGTAAATATTTTAAATATTTTTTGTAAAAATGAAAATTGCCTTTAATTTTAAATGTTACTCTTTTCGTGCAATTTTAAAATTAAAATAATCGAAGCCCGTTAAGTTCATCAAGTTAATTCATTGTGTATCATTAGGCAGAAAAAGGTATGAACTACCAAACAATTATATGAATACAAAAATAATTATGACGAAATTTTTTTAAAATATAAATAATATTGCTCGAAGCTATGCTTCTTTTTAAACAATATAAATAAAATTGCTCGAATCTATGCTTCTGGTTTGTTTCGGTCATTGTTCTGTCTGTACCAAGTTTCATTTAAACCGAAAAACTCAATTAAAAAAAAAAAATCCCAGTTTTAAAAACTTTTCTTTTACACCCTGTATCTTAAAAATGGGGCAGTTTCGTAACTATGTTTATATGAACTCATCTCCTAAGTTTGAGTAAGAAATAATAAACTTTAGTTTGGCCACATACTTAATTTACACCCTGTATGTTAGACCAAAAGGTAAATTAGTCAACACAATTCGGTATAACGTCTTGGACTTACCACCCGTTTAATTTTAATTTTAATATTGCTATAAATTTAAAAAAAAATGGTACATTGTGTAAACACTGCTGTTTTAAGCTTGCTTAATTTCAAGCATTAAAAAAAATAAGTAGAATCCTTAGTTTAAAATTCCATAAATTTAAAACATAAACAGGAACTTATTTCCTAAAACCTTCAGAAATATAACCTAAAGAACTGCTAAGATGTATGCGTTTAGGTAAATTACATTTTTATTATTACAAAAGAGAGGAGGCGAGACAAGACCAAACGCGACGACAGAGAGCGTGGTCTTTAAAGCGACAGAAGAGCATTTTCGTCAAGAGTCATTTTTACTCGAGTTTACGAGAAGCAGCGGAAGGATGGAATCTCTTGTCTTATCTGGTCTCCCAGCAACTCTATTTGCCCAAGGTTGTGACTACCATTTTTTCAAAATAAAAGAAAAATTAAAATTGTTGTTAGTTTAGGTTATGTATTTACTTTATCCACCCTTGTAAACTCAGATCGACAAATCTAGATAGTTATAAGTTATAAGTTATAACTAAAGTATTTAACAAAAAATCAATACTACTTACGTATTTAGGGGATAAACAATCGATAATATGTCAGGTGAAGCTTACCTGAAATTAAAAAAAGTAAAGGATAATTACATGGAATTCTCATTCACTGTTTATTAAAATTAACCTTATTGTTGTAATAATAAAATTATCTAATTAAATGAAAAACTTGTTATAAATAATAGAAAAAGGGCAAAAAATAGTTTTCAGTCATATGTTTGCACAAACTTTTTTTACCTAAAATTTTTCAACCACTCCTTGAAAGAAATTGTTTTAAGATTTCATATTTTGGGTTTTACGCAATTCCTAAAAATACATAAAAACATGAAACCTTTAATACAAAAAAACACGCTGCTATAAATCTTTTATTTTTAATAAATAAAGATAAGGTATATGTCATATCAAAAATGGCCCATAGGTTGGGTGAAAAGTACACAAATTGTGCATAATGAATCTACAAAATAAATTACACGATGAAATGGAGAATTACTACAAATTTTGTTACTATTCACAAATTTTTAGAAGTTACAAGTAATACTTTAAAATAAGAAAAACCGTAAAAAAATAAATCATAAATTCGCAACCGATATATGTGTTCAGTAATGAATGCCAACAATCATTTTAAACAATTGCATGTTTACAAGTAAGTTGGTAAAAGCTATATATATATATATATATATATATATATATATATATATATATATATATATATATATATATATATATATATATATATATATATATATATATATATATATATATATATATATATATATATATATATATATATATATATATATATATATATATATATATATATATATATATATATATATATATATATATATATATATATATATATATATATATATATATATATAATGTATATATATATATATATATATATATATATATATATATATATTATATATATATATATATATATATATATATATATATATATATAGATGTACCGCCACGGAGTTTATACGAGCTATGTAGAAAATTTCAAAAAATTTTTCGTTATACATACGGTAGAGGACCTTATTAAAAATATTTGCTATTTATATAGGGTGATTAAAAAAACTATATCTAAATGTTAAAGTGATTTTGATAATTGGACACCCTATATTATCAATTTTAAATTTCTAAATAAAATTTAAAGGTTCCTATACCGCCCACTTTTTGAAATATTTGAAAATTCTGATTTTGTAGAACTTTAGTAAAAATTTTTTTCTGTAAATATTTAAACTAGAATTAAATTACCATGCAAATAAATTTAGTAAACATACCTATACTACGATATAATTTAAACATTTTAAAAATTGTGGTAAAAAATTTCTAATATTATGAACGTCTTTGCAAATAATCCCTCTTATTTTAAATGAAACACCCTGATTTGATATAAGAAATTTTATTAAATATAATATAGTAGTTTCTATATCAATTTTAAAAAACTACTTTTATTATTTGATATTTTTTATATTTATATATATATTACCATAATTAAAATATTATTTAAACTAAGTAGGCTTATATGACAAGTATTGACATTATGATTTTTATATTATTAATTTATTAGTTTTAAATGCTTACTATCAAAAATTTATAATTATATTAAAATATATTTAATTGATATATAAAAAATTATATTACAAATATAATAAATAGATTTTTTAATAAAATTTTATAATATATTAAATATATAAATAAGTTTCATTATAATATATATCCGAGATTTCTTTCAAAAAACGAATCTTCTCAGTAACTATAAAGAATTTTTTGCACCTTGTATATATTTGTTAAAATTTTAAACCAATCGAGTAACAAGTAGGTAGGTAAAGTTAATGGTATGTAATTGAAGCTAATTATCGTTAATATTTAGTAATAATATTTTTTTTAATTTTAGTGTTGCAACAATATTAATTAATATATTATAAATAATCATTATATATTATTATATTAAATCTAATTTTATTTTCTCTGTATTTTTCAGCCATAAGAAAATAATATTTAAATCGTATAATAACTATATATTTTATTATATAAACCTAATTGATTAAATACCAAAAACCACAATCTTGTTATTAATATCAATCTAAGACTATACCTCCTTAATTATATATTTTAAATAATATTATATATTATATATAAATAGTATATATATATATTATATATATGAAATTATTAAATTTAGGTAATATGCATTTTTTTCAATATCAGAGTTGTCCTGAAAATAAATCTAAATTTATTATAAAAGACATTAAAAAAAAAAACTATATTTTGGCTCAAATCGGCGTGTAGTGTTTCTTCGAGTCAGTAAATAAACAATTATTTAAATCCACCTCATTCTTATTTATTATTTATTTACTGAAAACACATGGCGAAAAGAAAATATACCAAAAGGTACCACAAACATATGCAAAAGGGCTCTTAATCAAGATATGATGAGATTTAAAGGACCTGGATATCCGGTCCTGAAGGGATGTTGTTGGTCTTTAAAAAATATTAGACAGATGCTATGTGCCAGGTTGTCAAATCTTACAGGAAATCAAAAGGGATTTGAGAGGTTTTAAGGGTTACAGTGTCAAGTTAAGATGCAAATGTTTTTTGTTAAGAGCTATTACTCTTTATTAATAAAATAAGTATAAGTATTATAAGTATAATATTAAAGTTCTCTTCAGAACATGGATATATTAAAAAAATATATATATTACGCTGTAAAAAACAACAAAATATCCCTAATTTTGCTAAGGAAAATATATTTTTAAAATATTTGTGAGAACCTTTCATTAACATGAAAAAATCTTGGTTGATATAGAAAAAGGTAAATAAAGCTATTTCTGTGAATAAAAGCTTGTTTGTATTATCCATATAGCTGCTTAGAGCTCTTTGGGTGTTTTAAACTATTTTTCCAGTATATTTGCAATAATTAAAAAAATATGATATTAACCAACAAAAAAAAATCGCCAAGCACTGTTTCTACAGGGCACAAATCAAAAAAGGTATTTTTATTCAACATACAGGGTGATCAAAAAAGTTTGAAAAAGTGTTTTTTTGTAAGGATATTTATAATACGTATTCTAATTTTCAATAAATGTGCATAATAAATAACCTTTTTTTTCTAGTCACGCGACTGCTAATATGGTAGCAAATTTAAAAAATATGTTTATAATACAATATATGCTGAAAGACCTCGGTCGATGGCCTTTTGGACAGTTTTTTTAGGTTTAATAAAAATTGTTTATTAATAAAATCAAATATAGAAGTAGTTATTTATGATATAAGTGTTAAAGGTGGAATTTTAAGACATGAATGTGAAAGTTTGCAGAATGAGCGATCCTAGTTTTGCAACTCACATGAGTCCTTTAAAACTTACTTTAAACACAAATATCATACAATATTTTTTCTACAGACGCAATTATGCGATTAAAAATTAAATTATTTAAAAATTCAAAGATATAATGTTACATAGCATCGTATATAAAAATTATTGAAGTTAGCATTTATTAATGAATTCTAACAACAGTTGTTGATGCTGGTTGGTTACGGCATGTCTTTTTCAAATTTGATACATAATGTCATTTTTAGCTCGTTTTAGTTTTTACTTAAAATCAACCTGAAATGAAGGAAAATGTAGGAAAAAGTATTGGTTGCATCGATTCATTTAAAGAGATAAATAAAGCGGCCAGTAGAGCATCTCTGGATTTACTGCCCAGGAAATCTCGTATACAATATAATATTGCCTACAATAAGTTTATGAATTGGTGTAAGGAGAAAGGTGTTGCTGGAAAATATATCGAAAATATATCCCTTGCGTATTTTGAGAAAAAATTGGAAAACATTATCCTTATGGTCGACTTATTTAAAGCTATGCCAGGCATAAACAATGAAGTGGATATTAGTAAATTTTTTAAGCTTATTGCTTATTTAAAACATTAAGGAGAGGGATACCAGCCCAACAAATGAAATATTCTAAGCAAAGCACAAATTGACCAGTTTCTGAACTGTGCACCTGATGATGAATACATTCTGATGAAAGTAGTTACCATTTTGGGAATTTTTGGTGCCTGTCGCAGGGAGTAGCTTTGTCAGTTGACTCTTGACGACTTGGAAGATATGTGCACTTCATTGATGATTCACAAACCACCAAGGTACCACAAAATTTCACCATCGTTAAAACATTTTATTGGGATCATTATCGAAAGTATATGGCTCTTCGTCCAGCAAATTTAGGACATCGGAGACTTTTACTAAAATACGCGAAGGGTAAACGTACCACAAGTCCCGTCGAAATTAACTCTTTTGGAAAACTTCCTGCTGCTATAGCAAGATTTCTGCAGCTTCCAAATCCGATCCTCTTACGGGGTATTGTTTTCACCGTTCTTCAACGAGTTTACTTGCCGGTGCTGGAGCACATTTGACGACCATTGAGAGGCATGGGGGGTGGAAATCCTCTACCGTTTCTGAGGGATACATCGAAAATTCCTTGGAAATAAGAACTCTATTGCCTGAAAACTACTTACAGTGAAAATAAGAGCAGCAGATCGTGCCTCATCGTCGACTGAGAATGCAGTTTTTTCTGTTCAATCTACCTCAACTACGGAAAATGCTAGAACTGTGGAAGGAATTTGTTTTTCAAGTTGTTTAAATTGTATAATATAATATATATGTTAGTAAATAGATAAACGTTGGTGTTACATTTTACAATTTGAGATTCCATTTTTAACACCATCAGTGCTTTAAAATGTTGCTTTAAGGCATTAGTGCCTTGAAGTAACATTTTTAAGGCTTCTAGATAGTGTTAAAAATTGAATGTTTAACACGTTTGTAAAAAAAAAATGGTAAACAAATTAAATTCTTTTAGTCTAATTTCAAAAAAAAAAATGAATATTTCAGAAATTTTGATTATTGCGAAATACTGTAATAACATAATTATTTTTATTTTCGTCACCAAAATTTATTTTATTAGCACCCGTTATATATTTTTAAATAAAAAAATAAATTTACTTTTTTATCATTCATGAAACTAAAAAATAAGAAAAAATATTTTTAGATGTCATGCCCTACTCGTGTTAAAACCCATATTCAAAAGCAAACACTTGATAGGCTGAATCAGTTTTGAAAAAAATATATTTAGTAAAACCTCATATTTTAAAATATCATTTAAATTTTACAAAATTTCTTTTGAGAATAACCTCAACTGGCACAAGCACATTACATCCATAGCCTCGGCAGCTTCAAAAAAGCTTGGATTCCTCTTTTAAGCCAAAAAGTATTTCTCTTCTTCCAATCTGTATACTCTGTATGTATCCCAAATCAGTTCCTTTTTGGAATACTGTTCTCATGTCTGGGGAATGGCGTCCCCTACAACACTTAGCATTCTGGACTCCATTCAAAGAACGGCCGTTCGTCTTATTAAGGATCCCATGCTCACGGTAAGGCTTCCTCTTCTTGCCCACCGTCGAGCTGTAGGGGATCTGTCACTCGTTTATAGGTATTTTCACGGCTTCTGCTCAGAGGAGTTGGCAAATATAATTTCTTCTCTGACAGCTTCCAACAGAGAAAGCACGTACTGCAACTTTTATGCATCCTTTTACAGTTTAATTAGAGATGCCCAGAACTTTCCGCTTTCTTCGTTTCTTTATCCCTAGAGTGTCAGGACTATGAAACCTGCTACCCGCAGAAGTTTTTCCTTTTCCAAATATTTAAATCCCTTGTGAACAAACTCCCTCTCACCACACATAAGACATCCACGGTACGTAAGTACTCAGGCATTAGCCTTATTGGACTGTCCCAAGATAAAAAAAAAAAATTCATGTAAAAAAGATTTTAAACACTTTGTATAGTGTTTAAAATCACATATCATTGTTTATTTTTCAACGTATTCAGGTGCCGTTTTAAGTACTTACTTTTGGTACCCTGACAGAAGTATGACATTAAGTCTTTAGTACAGAAAAAATGAAAGGGACCTTAAAAATTGTGATGTAGGAATACAGTTTGTCCTAAAAAACCCAATTTCTTTAATGTATATATTTTTCTTTGAAATTCAGTAAATAATTCTAGAAGTAAATTTTAAACAAGTTCTATCTAATAGTAAGTTTTTTCTTTAAATTTTGACATATTAACTTTACTTTTTTTAATTTTTCACATGACAATAGTCACATAACAAGTTCCATTTTAATTAGGTTATTCGACGTGCATTTCCAATTTTCACAAAACTTCTTTTTTTAATATCTTTATAATAAAAAAATCCCATTTGTATAAAACTTTTTTGATCGCCCTGTAACATATTTATTTATTTCCAACTTATTTTCTTGATCACATATAAAACTCATATAAAATTAAACTCTGGTAACAAGAAGAGCAGTATAGTTTATTTTTACTAAAATTATTTATTTTTAATAAGACAAAAATGCAAATTGCACACCATAGATTTACTTCAGTTTAAAATATCCGCAGAAAGTTCTCCGGATAAGGAAGTACTACTTAAAGAAATACTTATTTCATATGAAAAAAGTTGTGTATCAACATTTAATTTTAAAGCTGATGTAATAAAAAATAGAATAAATAACATCCGCAAAAAACTAATGAAAAGACCACTCTTCATAAATCTAAAACAACTAAACTGGTATATCGTTTAAAGTAGTTATCTTTTATTCCTATAACATCTTTTTTTGGCAATAATTTATTATAATGATCATCTAAACAGGAAGAACACATGATTTATTTTTAAAAGTTATAAAGGCAGCTTACTATTGGTCGAGTAATATCAAATCTGTTTTAATCAAAGAATTTGTTTAGTATCATATGCATGATTTTGCGTCAATAAATATATAGAAAACAATCTATATGATTGATTTACAAAAAGAAATAGAATGTCAAGAATACTAATTACGTAAAAGCCATTTTTTTCAACCAATATGAATTAAAATTTGTTAAAATAAAAAAAAACTTTTAAAGTACAAACGTTTTCTGAAAAATGTTACACTATATGAAGTGACCATTTAGTGCGTAACATGTTTGTGTATAAAAGTTAGGTTAGTTATATTCTTGGACAGGTTTTTGTTCTATCGCCCTGTTGTTGATCTGTCTGCTCCGAGCGTCAAAGCGAATTTAGCCTATGATAATTTTGAAATTTAATTAAAGTTCTAAGCGTAGTTTTCTGCTCTTTATTTGTACGAGCAATTTTAGTTCTCTTCTTCTTGTTCTTCTTCATTCCTGGGAGCCGTCTAGTTTTACTACCGGAGGCAGCGCAGCCTCTTGGGCTTTTTGTGCCTTATCTCCCATTATCTTTTATACCAATCCTCCCATTGGTCTTCTTCCTTTTACGAGTTTGTATAACCCCGAGACTGTGGGCTGATTATCGGTTGCCCAGATAATGCCTGTCTTTTGTGATTTAACGCTTCACGTTCGCACAGGATATGGTAGGCTGTTTCTTCCCCCTCATCGCACATTCTGCTACTTGGGTCCCCATTATATGAGCCTATCTTGTGTAGGTGTCCTCATAGATTATCTGCCCTGTTACCAGCCTTTCCCATCGTCGCACATTTTGTAACTTCCCTATAAACAGGGTTTGTCGATTTTCTAAAGGTACTGTGATGGCCCATTAATTTCAGCGTCTTTTAATTGACTGTGTCTATCACCATTCGTTGGCCCGATATTAATCCTCAATTAATGGTTCGACAGAAAAAGACATAATGACATATCTACAGTGGCCTATTAATTTAACTGAGTTACAAATCCAACGTTATTAATTAAGCATTGGCCCACTGAATTTATTCGTTACTCAGCGCAGCGTACGTTAGATCGTATTTGTTCTCTTTTTTGGCCCTTTGCCTTACCACCGACAACTAAAAGTGAAGCTTGCCACTATAACCTAACTTTTTCAGAAGTTTGATTAATTTTGTGGATGATTAGGGATGACGTGAGCGGAAAGTTTGTACCGTTTTTCTTCAGTTTTTGTGATTTTTTGGTGTTTTGGCAAATGAAAAGTATATTATGTGTGAAAAGAAGTACTCTGGAACGAAGATGAAGAAGTAAGTAGGCATGTTTCCACCGTAAATTTATAGAAATAATCTGTTGCCTGTCTGTTGTCATTTGAGTATTTCTTTTGCAGTTTCTTTTGCCTATATATAGACTTTAAGTCTAAATGTTAGTTTAATTGTTCAAATAAAGCATATAAGCCATAGTTATGATAAGATTTAAAACTTTATCCAAACGTAAATTTAGCTGTAGCAAAAAGCACCCCAAAAGGCGATGCCATCACTCAAGTGGAAGTGGAGAACACCATTAAAATATGGTTGAGGCAAGCTGGTGACAGAAGTGGCGGAAGGAACAGAAGAAAAAGTACTGGGTAAGACTTGGCAATAAAATTAATTTAGATGTTTAAAAGAAAAGTATTGCCTAACGTTATTCGTCAAACTTTGTTTCTGCAGCAATTGGAAACTAATTAGAGCCAATGAAAATTTGTAAAAATGACATGAATGTCACTTTTTTGAATTTTCATTGGCTCTGAGTAGTTTGTGATAGTTTCAAACCGCTGCAGAAACAAAGCTTATATATACCATATTTGTTTTGAAATCAGAATCATTAATGGGACAGGTAGATGTCACAAAATCGTGCATTATTGAAAGCCGGTAAAAAATATAATATGTTCCAAATTTAACAATGTATGGGTGAAGCGTTAAAAGAAAAAGGCTTAATTGCGGACTCTTTTGGTATGATGTCTCTGGTCTTTTCTTTTTTAAATCGGACTCTGTATGCGTTCAATTTTTATTTTGTTGTTGCAGTCGCTCTAAATTACGTTATTTTTAAGAAATTATAATATGTTTTTTGTTTATGTGGTTTTGAATTTTATAATGTGTTTTAAATTTACCTGATAAACTATTTTATTTTTAGTATCTTATTACGCCTATGGTGATATTTTATAGTTTTTAGAATCTTTGTTACTTATTATTATATTTCGTATTATTATGGGCTGTTATGTTAATTTTGACTTTGTTTCGTATTTTTGTAGTTAGACTATCTTTTGGCATTTTAAATTCATCTGCAAACCACATTGTTTTAAGTGCCTCGTTTGTCTTGTTGTGCTTAAAGCAATATATTATAGTTTTTTATGTATCCATATGTTTTTTAAATAAAAATCAAAATTTTTACATTTTTATTTTATTTGGTTCTCCATTGATATTCCATTAGTAAGCCTAAATGAAACACGGTAAATATTAGTTACTATTTAGCTAATATCCCAATGATTTTCCAACAGTGGCCCTAAATGAAACATCGGTAGATATTAGTTACTATACGTTAACACCCCAATGGTTTTTCAACAGTGGGCCTTCATAAACATAACATAGGGCCAATATGTAGAAGTATTGGCAAACTGACTGATAAGTGTTGATGGGCCGGTGTGCCAAACGCAATAAGGGCCGATGTTAGCACCAACATATATTGTGTCAATGGGTAGTTGAATAATTAAATGAAAAAGTATATTGGGCCATTGATTTTCCATTATTCAATGTTTATAGGGTTGGGTCTCCATTATATGAGCCTATCTTGTGCAAGTGTCCTCTCAGGTTATCGTGCCCTGTTAGCAGCCCTACTGTTATGCGAAGTATTTTCCTACTTTGTCTGAGTAGTTCTTTCTTCGTTCTTTTGGATGGACCCCTTATGAAGCTTTTTCCATGTCTTATTCTACTGAGGCTCCCCTAGTATTCATCGTGCTTGTTTTGAATCAATTTCCTGGTTTGCCCTTGTGCTGTGGTTTTGGTCACTTCAAAGGCAGGTTCTGTTCCAAAGTATGGTGTGGATGATCCCTGTCTTGCCAGCTCATCCGCTTTTTCGTTGAAAACAGTGCTGAGACAGTCACGAAAAATCGAAGGTCGTCCAGCACCTTGAGGAAATTTTGTGATTGGGTTGTTTTCTGAGAATATTTTATTGTTAGCTTTTAATCCCAGGATTTAGTATTTTCCTTGTTGTATTATTTTCAATGGTAAAAAAATAATGGATGACCTTAATTGCCATAATTAACTGTCCAAAAGTATGTAATTTATTAAACTGTGGCTGTCATAGGATTGATAATTGATTAAAGTAATTTATTCTAGAACATTTTTTAGAGGGTGGTTCACGCAATTTGTCAGCTCCTTTGTCTTAGCTATGTTTCAGTTTAAAGGATTTTCTCAGTCGTATAATTACACAGGCCCACAAAAATAAAAAGTGGTGTGCGCTGGTTGTCGAACTAAGATTTTCTGGCGTATTTTTTGCCGCTGACCCCGAATCTAAAGTCAAAATTGGGGGCCAAGTAGCAAAAAATCGAGATAAAAAGTAATTTCAGATATTAACAATTTTCTTTTTAATTTAAGACGTCAATGTGTATAACACGAAACTTTATAGGACATATAAACTATGTTTTTTTTACAAGACCTTTAATTTAAGTCATTCAACCCTTTTCTCTAAATGCAATATTTTTCGAGTTATAATCAAAAAACCAAATTTTTCGGATTTTTTCAAGATATACCTCTGGAAAAATTTTGTAGTTTTGGAGTTTTTCGGCAAATTTTAAGTGATTTGGGAATTAAATAAATAAAATAAATGATTTATAATAAAAAACCCAAAAAATCACATTAAAAAAAAACCTTTTTTTGACTGAAATTTTTTGTCAAAATTACATCTCCTTTATTGTTTATCTTTTTGAAAAAGTTTATACAGACAGGTCCACTGTAGTAGAAACATAGAACACACTTAGGCGAATTGACTTACATTCGCCTGACTCGAGCTAGCAAAACAAACTCGCAAAAACGATGCGATAAATATGGAATGTTTTTAAAGATTTAATTTTGAATTTAAATATAATTTGCTTTCTTGCAGAAAAAAAAGGTTTATGGTCATTATAGGGCTAATAATTTAGAAGAACTTCGAATAAAAATCGAAGAAGCTTTTCAAACTATCAGCCCTTATATGCTAGCAAACGTTAGACGGGGTTTTTAGGATCGTTTGGGATATTGCCTTGCGCAAGAAGGAGGTTTGTTTGAATATTTATTATAATTTCATTTTAGAGTATTTTTTATGTTTATAATTATTTATTTTTTCATTGCGTACTATTTTAATTTTAGAAATGAGTTTTGGGCTTAGAGAACTTACTTTTTATTTTGCTTTGGCAATTAAGGAACTGATATATAAAGCTGTTGGTATTTAATTCCCTATTTATAAATGACGGTATTAAGTATCAACTGTTTTCTCAACAGATCAGACCGCATAAATTTATTTTTCGTAATTTTCAAGCGCGCCTTAAACCATACAACACACCCGTCTGAAAGCATATTACAAACTGAAATCTCGTTCAGTTAATCATGCATGCGGATATTTATCGATCAAACGGGCAGAGTAAATTCATTAGTTCCCCGCCTAGCTGTTTCGGGTTCGGTAAATTACTGTTCTAGAACCGTCCGGCGCTTGCGCAGTTCAAAATTGCCTGTTCGGGTTTTAAAGAACTGTTCTCGGACTCTTTAATTCCGAGTTCGCGTTTTTCTAGGACTACATTGGGACAGTTCTAGAACCGTCCGTATCGGTCCGCACTCCGTAGCAAGAATCGTTTCTAGACTATTTGACGCAGCGTAAATTGATTAGATTTTCCTTTCGTGTTTTGTGATTAGTGAGGTTATTTAGTTTTGTTTTGACGGAAGTTGTGAGAGTATTTGAATTTATTGAATTTGATGTTTGGATTCGCTTGTGGAATTGAAATGGAAAAAGACATATTAGGGATTTTCTTAAGTAATTCATCAAGCTCATCTTCATCATCTGAAAGTGGTGATGATGTAGAAACTACAGTTCTTGTGGCATCTACTTTAGCAGAAGGCTTAAGAGACAATCCTAAAATTAAAGATTATGTGGAAAAGACGGTGCCTTTATACAGTGATGAACAGTTCCTTAGTCATTTTAGGTAAGTGTGAGCAATAAAATATAGTACGGGTAATTTGAGTGTGTTTTAAAACGTTTTTAGGCGTCTAAATATTTAATAAGTATTTTAATTTATATTATCTTTAGCTTACTAAAATGTTAAGGTAATTGTTTCATATAGCTGTTTCGGCTATTTTAAAAGATTTTTTAAAATTTCTTTTACAGGTTTATATGTTTGTATTTTTTATTAACAAATATATAATTATAATTGGGGAAAATAAAAAGCCCCTTTGCTAACCAGAACTAACCATGATCGACTAGAACTTAGGGCTTTTGATATGATAGAAATTATAATTTTTTTAAAAAGTGTAATTATATATTCACCGGGTTTTTCTCATACGTTGTTAAAATTTTGTTTATAACCTTTACAAATAATTTAGACAAATTCAAAAGCCCTAAGTTCTAGTCGGTCATGGTTAGTTCTGGTTAGCAAAGCGGCTTTTTATTTTCCCCAATTATATTTCAGACGTAACAATGAGGAGACATATTAGAAAATACCCATGATTTGCTTTTTTTACATTAAATGCATTATTTTGAAAAAGCCTACTTTTCAAATTACGCGCCAAGTCCCAGTTTTTGTTATATTTTCATAAGGAAAAGGTTTCGTTTTACTTTTTATCTCCTGTTGGATTATTGCTATTTTAACCCCGCCCAGCACCCCTGTTCACTCCTTCATCCCGTAAGTATGTATGAGTATATATTTGGTAATAGAAAATTATTAAAACATATTTTTGAAGCTCCTTCACCTGATTATTATTATATTGTATCCATATAAGTAGCCTGTAAAAGAAATTTTTAAAAATCTCTTGAAATAGCCGAAACAGTGATATGAAACAATTACCAATATTAATTATTTGGGGTAAAAGGTAGCTTAAGCTAATAATCCTATTTCTATTTATTCTAGAATATCGGGGAGATATCTTAAACATCCTTAAGACTCAATTTGAGGAATCTGAATTCTATCCCAAGCAAGACACAGGCTATAGGAAAATTTCTCTGCAGAGAAATGTTCCTGGCATTTTTATGGTTTGCCAGCAATGAAGCTGATCATTTAGGGATGTTGCTGACAGATTTAATTTATCTACAAGCACTTTGTCCTCCATCCTTGATAGAACTGTAAAATTCATTTCAAATATGTCCATCAATAATAGTTTGGCAACCATTGAGGAAAGCGGACCATTGCTTTGGCATTTGAAAAAATGGGTTTTCCAGGAGTTATTGGATGTATTGATGGTACACATATACGAATCGATACACCAAGTGAAGATCCTGATTCATATATTAATAGGAAAAAGTATCATTCAATCCAGGTATTTTAAAAACAATGATTTACTAAATTTTTGTAAAAACTTATTTCAAACTTTAGGCCCAGCTTGTCTGTAACCACCAACACAAAATAAAAGATGTTTTTATTGGTTATCCGGGGAGTGTCCATGATGCCAGAGTTTTTAGAAATAGCCCATTGTCACAAAATTTGCCTGAAAAGTGCAAGGACTATATCATATTAGCAGACAGTGCTTATCCTTGCCTGCGAAATATGCTAACGCCTTATAAAGACCAGGGCAACCTGTCTAAAGGTTCAGAAAATTTTAAAAAAAGCTAAGCACTGTAGAAGTGGTCATTGAACACACTATTGGGCTTCTTAAGCAGAGGTTTAGGCAACTTTATCATATGAAACTAAGAAATATTGAATTTATTTGCCATTTTATTCGAGCCTGTTGTGTCTTACACAACATGTGTGTGGAAAACAACATTTTAAATATAAATCGGGATTTACCAGAACATGTTGATGGTCATGATGAAGCAAATGAAGAGGATGATGAAAGAAATGTGGTTGGGCAAAATTATAGAAATTATGTAGCCTCGATGTTAAACATTTAAAATATTAAAATATTTTTACTGAAATATTAAAACGTTTTATTTAAATTTAAAGCCCTTAGAGAACTTAACAACAAATTAGGCTTTTAAAAAAAATTAGTAGGTGTATAAAGGGTGTCCCAAAAAAACTTCTCACTCTTTGGGTTTAGACTCTACGACCAAAAATAAGACAAAAATCACTTATGTCAAAATTTCGAACAATGTCTCCTTATGAAATTATGGCCATCTTAAATAACGAAATAAAGAAATTTTTAAAAATCAAACCAAATGTTAAAATTCAAATCTTTTATGAACTAAGTGATTTTTGTCTGATTTTTGCTTGTAGAGTCTATCCCCAAATGGCAGGGAATTTTGTTTTGGACACCCTGTATATAAAAATTTATTGGATATAATTTTAAAAGAAAGTAACAAATCAAGTATTGTGTAATATATTGCTTTATGAAAAAAACATGTCTTCTACAGTACAAACTAAAATAAATAAAATACTCTTCTTGTAATAAAAAGTAGGAACAACATCTCATTATAAGTACTAAATAATATATTTTTCTTATTAATTAATTAGGTACTCAGAGAAAATATTACATATTAAACTAAATAACACTATAAATCACAATAAAAACAGTATAAAAATAAAGTTTTAACTCTTACTAAATAAGAAATACCTTATTATCTAATAATAAAACTAGTAAATAATATATTTTTCTTATTAATTATTTAGGTACTCGGAGAAAATATCACATACCTACTAAACTAAATAACACTCGAAATCACAATAATAACAATACAAAAATAAAATTTTAACTCTCACTAAATAAAAAATACCTTATTAAACCTTATTTATTTTTTTATGTGAGTTTTGAAATTATGCAAGAAATCTGACAACATTTGGGTTCTTTTTTCACTATCTTCTATTTTTCTTTTTCGAAGATTTAATTTTTCTTCTTCTCTCTGATCTCTTCTTTCATAAAATTCTTTTAAATCATTTTTTAGTTCTTGCAATATATCATTTCTTTTTTGATAAGCAGGTATATTAAGTTTCCTGCGCCTGGTTTTAGGAAGAAGTTGTTCATTTGTTTTTAAAACATTTGTTGTTTCATCTCTCTCAACTGCAGAAGCAAAAGAGCATGCTGGAATAGGTTCATCCTCTATAGTAATTTGTGGCGGACTTTCTGGAGCTGAAATGGTATGGTTGGAGAGAACTAGCACTGGCATAATATTTTTCTTTTTCTCAAATATGTCATCCATTTCAGCTTCATATTCAAAAATTTTTCTACCCCTCCCAGTTTGGTTATTATTGTCTTTTGTTTTTTTGTAATTTCTCTCTAGCACCTTAAATCTGTTTTCACATTTATTTGGGGCAACTGTAATATGATATTCATTAGAAATGTCACGCGCTACAACTTCCCATAATTTTTTCATACTTTTCACTTTCTAGGACCCCAGCTTTTTCTTGTATTGTTTAAAAAGTTCTAAAAGTTTGAGAGTCCGTTCTCTTGAAAAAAATTTATCTTCTTCATTACTTGTTTTATCTTTAAAACATATTAACTCGTTCATAAAATCTAAAAAATAACAATTATTTAAAAATAAGAAAAATAATATTTATTTACCTTTACCTTCACTAGCCATCCTTATTTAATAAAAATGGAAAAAAATGGAAGATAGTGTATAAACATAAATAAATCTAAAACCAGAAAATATAGGTTATGTTGTGGATTATGATTGCGTTCGATTTTTTCAAATGTCTGATAATCCTAGAACCGTCAAGAAAACGATTCAAAGTATTGAGCTACCGCGCATACAGTTCTGGGCAGTTCTCGGATAGTTCAAGAACCGTTCGTAAAACGAAACCCGAAAAAAGCTAATGTGAAGTATTTAGGTAGGTACTTTTACATGGTACAAATAGTTAAAGAATATAAAGGTTCCACTTAAAACCTTTAAAAACCGCAGTCTTTATTACTGGATAAATTAATTATTAATCCGTTTTGAGGTGTGACAAATATAAAACTTTTTGGCAAAGTCAAAAAAAAAGTTTAATTTAATCAAGCAATAAACACTGCGGAAAAAATGACTATCACGTCTTAAAAACGATAAGGTTGTATCATTAAAATATAAAAGGAAAAGGGTGATATAGTACCAAAAAATAATTATTTTAAAAAATCTGCTGCATTATATTATATTACAGAGCTAAATTGTTATTTATCAAAATAGACTTTTTATTGGTTTTTAAAAATTTTTTTAATTTTTTTTGTTGAAAACTTCTCAATTTTTTTTTTTTCCTTTTTTACAAAATGTACATATATAGGTTATATATAAAGTAAAAAAGTTTTAACTTTTAAGCTAGTAGATTGTTCTCTATGTACTTTTTGGTACTGCTTTTTTTTTTTTAAATTTTTTTCTTTTTCGTTTTGAAATCATTTTCTGTAAAATGTGGGTCGCAAATATATTTATTTCCTAAAACTTTACCACTAAGTCCCACAAGCGAAACTTTTCCCGAAATACAATATCCAATTTATAATACGTCAGTTATAATGAAATTTAAATAGGAATTTTTTAATCTTAATTTGTTAATTGCATAAAGCCTACTATGTAAAAAGTGGTTCTTTAAAAGTATTACAAGCTAATATAGGGAGAGGGGCTTATTAAAAATTGAAATTTGAAGTGATGCAACGGGACCTTGGGGGACACTTTTTAACAGCATACGTAACTGTAACCCTTTCCATTTTTTTGGGAGTGGAGGGTAACTTGTGAAAGGTAAATGGAAAGGTGTGATTTTTTTCCCCAGATTCGAAATGCTCTAAAAAATCTACTTTGGAAACAACTTATAATTCATTTTTGTTACTACGGTGAATTTAAAAAAATTTAAAGAAAAGTGTAACAAAAAAAAAAATATGAACAATTTAATTTTAATAGGTGTTTAAAATAACGGCCATATTGAAAAAGTTTGATAAATGCTTGGGAACAAAATGGCCTCAATTTAAACACCTATTAAAATAAAAAAATTTTTTATTTTTTTCTGTTCCCTTTCTCATAATTTTGTTAAATTTCCCTCGTAATGGCATTGACATTAAACTATGCTTTGATCCTAAATAGTACAGTGGATAGGAGGAAAAAAGGTGTTTGACCCCCGAATTTTTTTGTACAGTTTCAATTTTTATGAAAATTTGGAATTAAGTTGCTTTACTTTTAGAATGTTGTTGCTTAAAATATGTACTAATTTCATTTCGCAACTTTTCGACCCTTAAAAATTTTAACCCTTATTATATTTTAAAAAAAAAAAAAGATTTATCCCCAAAAAACTTTAAAAGCTTGGCAGATTTAATAATTAAAAATATTACTGCCTGAAATATTACCAATTTTATTCTTTTGCAAATTTTCAATCCTTAAAAAAACCCGCTAACAATTCTTATAAACCAATATAATAGATATAAATGGGAAAAAAAAAGTAGAATTGCATACAAAAATTAAACCGGTAAAAGTATAAAGTATACCGGTTTTATAGAATATTATGCCCCGGGAAGTGGGCTTGCAAATTTTTTCAAAAAAAAAGTTGATTGGTTTTTTAAGAAGTTCCTTTAGTTTTAATGATTGAAATTTTTTTTTAAAATAATTTTTGTAGGGCTTTTAAAGAGCTACAAGGTAATGTAAATTAAATTTTTTTTAATCCTTTAGTTTTAAAATGGGATGAGTTTAAAGGACTAGAAAAAAGGT
Source organism: Listronotus oregonensis (assembly GCA_019359885.1). Classification (NCBI taxonomy): domain Eukaryota; kingdom Metazoa; phylum Arthropoda; class Insecta; order Coleoptera; family Curculionidae; genus Listronotus; species Listronotus oregonensis. Next base: position 12,217 of record JAHBCN010001814.1, on the reverse strand, counting down.
GGTGCTCGCTCGTAAATAGGGGTTTTAAAACGGCCATATCTGGCCAAATATTTATTGTACAAAAAATCTATGAAATAAAAAGTCTTTGTTATCAAAAAAGTTATAATTCGTTGCTTTTTTTTCTTTTTCCCCAGTATTTTTGGAAATTTTTTTTAAAGAAAATGGCCATTTTAAAAATTGTGGAAAATCGTTTTTCACTTTAAGTTCCAATTTTTCTAAAATTAAGCATTTTAATTTGATTAAACCTTTAGGATATATTAATAATACATATAAAAAAGAATCAAGAAGGGTACAGATCTATTTTAATTAAGAAGGAAATTAGGGGGTTTTTTTTAAGATCTTTTTGTAGAAAAAACTAGGGACCGACCTTATTTTTATCATAACTCGCTCAATTTTCATGATAAAAACTTTTTTTTTTTTTAAAAAGAAAGGTCTTATTATATATTTTAAAAAAAAGACTTTATATGTATTCCTTGAGAAATGCAAACTTTTCTCGCTATTTGACTTTGAATCTTTCAAATTTAGCATTTGACGAACAAAAGCTAACCATTAACAAGCCGTAGCTCGGTCTGTATTGGTTGTAGAGAAATTATAAAAAAACATTTTTATATATTTTTTTTTTATAAGCTAAAATTTTGCTCTTTTCTTTTTTTTTTGAAAAAAGGCATTTTTTTAGAGTTATTCGTGAAAAACCCATTAAAGACGTTGATTTTTTCGCCCGAAAAACTTTTACTTTCAATCGCGAACTCGAAAAATATTAGTTTTACGAAAAAAAAAGTATGAAACACTTTTTACTTAAAAAATTTCTTTCTTTATCGATTTCTGTAGTTAAAATTTAATAAAAAATTTACACCCTCAAGATGGGGTGGCAACCACCCCCAAAGGGTAAAAGCACACCTCGGCATGATATAAACTTTGATCCTTGGGCTATTCCCTACCTTCTGTGAAAATTTCAGAAAAATCCATGTAGTACAAAAAAAATTTCCCAGTCAAATTGCCTCATTGCCTGTACTAAAAATAGATTTTTTGGGGGTTATAAAACTGGAAAAAACTACACTTTTCCCTTTACCATTTAAAACTTACCACCCACCCCAAAAACTGAAAAGAGTTACAAAGTTACGTATGCTGTTAAAAAGGGTCCCTCAACCAAACCGTTTTTCGTATATTGGATTTTTTTCACTTTAAAAGGACCACCCTGTATATTAGTATTGTTCTGGGTAGCAGAAAAATATTTTGAAATTCACTTACAAATAGGGCCGTTTAACTCGCTTATTTTATATAGAACATCCTGTTTTTAAGTACCTAATTAAATTCCAAATTTAATTGTCTATCAATCTGTATTTGGGTTTTCCCTACCTAATGTAAATCACTTTTTTGATGTATATAGACTTTTTTTTTGGTTTGACCTAAGAATTGTCAAATACAAAAAGGGTGGCCGGCTCAGTGATAAAAAATTGTGCCGGGTTGTGCTGTCACCAAAAGTTCGGCGCCAAGCCATCCAAGCTCCTGCGATTGCACAAAAATTTTTTTTTTTGAGGGGGCTTCTGGTAACGTAACGTAACGTAACAAGCATTTTAAATTGGGAGAAAAAATGCAATCTATCTGGACATCCTCTGTGGTTAACAATTCTTGGGTTTGACCATAAATAACCAAAATTTTGTGCATCTTTTAATAATGTTATTCGTTGATAAAGCTACCACCCTTTAAAAAAACACTACAATTACTTTTTCTTAAAAAACAATAATAAGTTTGCTTTTAATATTCAAAATTTTTTTTTTCCCAAAAATTAAAAATAATATGTTTGACTTATCTAAACATCTAACTACATTCTTTGCTAATAAAAGTTTTTTTTTTTTATAAAATCTGAAAAAAACTAAAATTTTGTTTATTCATGGTCAAACCAATAAAAAGTCTGGGGGACCAGGAAAAAAATATTACATTTAGATAGGGAACCCATCTACCGATTGATAGACAATTAAATTGTAAATTTAATTAGCTAGTTTAAACGGGGTTGCATTTTAATTAAGTACCTTAAGGGTGAAAGGGTGTTATACCCCTCCTTTAAACCTACCTACCTACCTTGAGGGGCGTCCCACAGACTCCCCCCATTTTTTAAAAAGAAAATATTTTTGATATTTATTTTACCAAAACCTTTTTTCCCCTTTTCCCTTTTTTTTTTGTTTAGGGCATTTTTCTTATCTTAAAATTGTACTGAATATATATCACTAATTTTTTTTTAACTATTTTTTAACTTTTTTTAAAAAAAAAAAAAAGTTTTTTCGTAGTCCCGTAGAAGCCACATCAGTGCTTATGTTCTAAAATTGGAAAGGGCAGCAAGGGTTAAAATATGCGATTTAAATGACCTTATTTTAAGTAAACTTACAACTTGTGTATAAAAAAAGTTTACGCAAAAATATGCTTTAATGAAAAGTCAAAGGGCGTTTTTAGAACAAGTTAAAGTGGCTGGTCTAAAACTCTACAACAAAAAACGTCCATTAATCGTTTTTAGATCCGTACCAAAATGTTTTTTTAAAATGATTTTTTTAAAAAAGACGTTTTTAGACGATTTTTTTTCTGATATTTTAAAAAAAACTTCGTAAAATACGTTTACAAAAAAGTTTTTTCAAAGTCCGCAAAAATAAGTTTTTTGTTCCTTCGAGTTTTTAAAAACCTACCACAAAAAACGTTCATTAAACGTTTTTTTTTTGGTTCGCTATGGAATATTTTTTTAAAAAATTTTCAATAAGGTGTTTTTAAAAGCTTTTTTGCTTGTTAATTTTAAAAAAATTTCTCTTTATGATTTTGCATTTATTTAAAAAGCAAAAAAGTGCATAGCTTAGACCGACGCGTTAAAAGGTGGGGTACCCTGTACAGGAAAACCATAATATTTTGGGAAATGTTAATTAACATGAGATTTCCAATGGGCCCGCTTGGCGATGCACCACCCGGCCACCCCCTTTGAAGAAATAAATATTTGATATTGAAATATTAATTTTTATTTTAAAACTTTTAAACTTAAAAGCATTTATAATCCATTGTTCTAAAATGGCCTGATTTTTATGGGGGGAAACTGAATAATCGAACATTGTCCGTTCTTTCTTCGTCTGCAATCATAATATTGGCATAAATTGACAGCAATTGAAGCCTTTTTTAAACAGGGATTAAGTCCGTCGATTCCCGCGCAGGTGTACATCGATACTGCGAGAGGCGCGACGGCGGTCACAAAACAAAATATATTATAATATTATTAAACTCATAAACTAGCCTAGCAGCCAGCTTCCAACGGCAAACAATTTGGCAACGCGGTCAGGCGCCCGGTCGCGTTCTGGCTCGATGGAAGCAGGCTCGAAAAAAACTGCTTCCTAGGAGGGTTTTAAAAAATTTTTAAAACTGGATGGTTTTTCATAATTTGGGAAATATAATATTCTTTGGTTCGGTGCAAATTATGGTATGACGTAAGTTTTTTTATTATTAATTTATATCATATTATATTAATTAAAAATTAGACTGATTTTAGTTAGGATAAATATATGTATATGTGGTTTTTAGTAATTTACAAAAAAAAAAAAAGTTTACCGAAAACAAGTATTTTTAGGTAATTTTATTTAGTGAAAAATATTTTTATTTCCCTTTTATATTTAAAGAAAAAAATATATTTCACTTTCCTTAAATATTTCTAATATATACATATAGAAAAAATAAATGTTAAATATTGTGTAATGGTTTACATATAATGGCAATTTATTAAAAAAAAAATGTTGGTAATTATATATGTTTATTTAGAAATTTAAAAGTACTGTTAAAGACTTGGTTAATCTTTATTTAAAAAAATATCCAGCCTAAAGAATATGGACAATGAGCAGGGTAAATTAATAACAACGTATCTTGGACAACAACGACACAAAAAATCTATTTTAATATATTTTTACTACCAGAACTAACTGGAACGGTAAAAAAATAAAAGAAGGTAGAAAACAATACAATAGACTTTAAAAACTTAAACTAAGTAGTTGTTTAATTTACACCAGAGCAGTCAATGTAAAAATAATTAAAAAAGTAACCTGGACTTAGCAGAATTATCACTATATAGATCAAATTACTAAAAATAAAAATATAACTATAATATAGGTATTACGACCACTGCAGATATTTAAACAGAAATATGATAATTTTTTCGTTACCAATTTAAAGCGAAAAACTTAAATTTATTAGCCAAAAATATTTACAAACTAACAGATTATTTTTACATTTGCATGTTTCTCTTTCACACAAATATATACAAATTGTAAGAAAAACATTTCCATATTATAAGGAAAATTTTTTAAAAAGTTTTTGTTGCATTTCAGATATTTTCCGACGATTGATCAAGAGGTTTACATACCTTTAGACTTATTTATGCTGAATACATCTGTTAAACTACAATCATTAAATACAATTCGAAAGGAATGCTCGGGAATCTGAATGAAATCAAATCGTATAAAGTACTAGGTGACACGAGCAATCAACCTTTTGATTGTTTAACAATGCCCGGTAAGACCGTCAGACCCAGACCTCCTTGATGTCTGCGGCATATTCTCTTAATAAAAATAAAATGGTAAATTTAAATTAAAAATAATGCTTTAATAATACGTAAATAAACTTTGGTTAATAGATATAAAGTTAATTTTATTGGCCGAAACTTACTTTACATAAATTATTTTTTACAATATTATAAAGATATTTCTCTTTGCTTTTGGGAACGCCCTATGTTTCTCCATCCTATTTTATCGAATACAGTTAGAATGGAAAGCATATATGTTTTGTTTTTAACAAATTTTCAACGTTTTTACCCTTTTTTTGTTTTAGGCTACTTTTTTTTCCCCTTTTTTTCTTTTAACAAACAAAGAAACTTGGTACACTAGACTGTTTGGACACTAGAATCAAAGGCTAATATAGGGCATTCTTATACGGAATGGCGTTTTTTTTTTTAAAAAACCCAGGTTACTCATATTGCAATGAATTTATCGTACCACTATTACTTAAATCTCCAAATGTCAAAATTTTGTTCTAGGTAGTCTCTAAAATGTAGCAATCTCATTTTTAAAGAATCGAAGTAGAGCATTACAGATAGAAGGCAACGAAAAAGCGGATGAGCTTGCAAGACAGGAATCATCCACACCATACTTTGGACCAGAACCTGCCCTTGGAGTGACCAAAACCCCAGCACGAGGGCAAACCAGGGAATGCATCCGAAACAAACACGAGAAATACTGGGGAAACCTCAGTAGAATTAGACATGGAAAAAGCTTTATAAGGGGCCCATCCAAAAGAACGAAGGAAGAACTACTCAGACAAAGTAGGAAAAGACTTCGCATAACAGTAGGGTTACTAACAGGGCATGATAACCTAAGAGGACACCAACACAAGATAGGCTTGTACAATGGGGACCCAAGTTGCAGAATGTGCGAGGGGGGAAGAAACACCTACCATTCCTGGCGAATGTGAAGCATTGAATCAAAAAAGACAGGCATTATTTGGGCAACCGGAAATTAGCCCACAGGAATATATCAACCAACCAGTCTCGCGGTTATACAGACTTGTAGAAGAAACAATGGGAGGCTTGGTATAAAAGATAATGGGAGATTAAGCCCAAGAGGCTGCGCTGCCTCCGGTAGTAATCGAGACGGCTGCCAGAGAAGAAGAAGAAGAAAAAGAGCATTACAGATATTATCATGGTATTTCATGATTTTTACATTTTTCCTTTAGGCAATTTGTGTAATATGAGGCAGTATTAAAATTTTTAGATACAAATCCAGAGTTCTTTCTTCTTTCTTTTTTATTTCAAAAACCACATAACATAAAGTTTTGAAAGTTTTAGTAATAAGAAGGGTTAAATTCATAAAAATACAAAATAAATTGGGCTTTATGTTTTAAAACAAGCAATGCGGATTTTTTTCTTAAAAAACTATACACTTGGCAAAAATGCTGATATTACATTAAATCGGGCCTGTTCTAAAACCAATAAGTAGTACTTTTCACGTTTCCTACGTTATTAACTGATTAAAATTCACGAAAGTCTCTTAGTTTTAGGTATTTTTATCAGATTACGCAACGTCTTAAAGTTTAAGATTGCTACTTCTGTTATGTATATTTTCTAAAAAAAAAAAAATTATTCGCCACACCAGTACTACACAGCGCGGTATTCTTTTTTTTTGTCTTGGTTGGCTTACCCTGGTAAACCAGTGCTAGAAACACAGTGTTTTAGAATTAAATATGGCCCATTAGCAGATTCTTTTTTGAATAGGTGGCCACCCTTCAGTAGAGTTGCATTTGCAAGTCAGCCAGATTTGCAGATCTGCTAAGTTACGGTTGAATATGTCTTTTAATTTCACTGTAAATCTACTTATACAGGGTGTCCTGATAAGGTCGACCTCCGGCGATATGTCGACAGCTCTTCATCGCATAGCTTCCGGAAAAAAAATTTATTGGAAAATCGCCCCGGAGAAAAAAATTTCCCCCGGGGGAAAAAAAAAAGGATTATTTAAAAATACGCCATATTAACTTATGTCGTTGATAGTTTTCTCAAAAAGTATGTAAAATGAGGAAACTTTTTTCTTTTAAGGGTTTTTCCTAACCTGTCAAATATAGGGAGGGAGAAGGAGCGAATGTACATTTGAAAAAAATTAAATACCATTTTTTCGGCTCAACCGATTTTAATAAACTTTGGAAGAGGTTTAACCAGGGCTTAAGACAAAATATTAGTATAATAAATTTATTTTTTTGTTTTATCCCTAGGGACTAATTTGTGTCAAAGTTATAAATTTTGTCATTTTTTTCCCAAAATTTACAATACAATGGTATTATTATTAAAAGCCCATTAAAAAGAGCATAAAAAAGTAAAATCACCGAAAACACGGACGCCAAAAAATAACAAGTGGTTTTTCAATAAAATTTTTAAATTTTTTTTGAGAAAGCATCGTTTTTAATTAAGGTGGCAAAAAAAAATTAAAAATTTAATTTTTTTCCCCGAAAATAAACCCTTTTATCTCAAACAATAAAACCCACCAAAAACCCAAAATGGTTACTACAGATAATATTTTGTCGTAAAGCTTTGGGGACATTTTTTTTATTTATTTGATAGTATATTATGATTAAATTTTACAATTTATTTATACATCAAAAAACTCTACTATTGTATTTTAAAATGTAAAAAAAATTTTTGTATATTTATTACTATAAAATATTACACAAAAAAGTAATGATATCAAAATACTATTTTTTTTGAACACAAAAAAAGCGGCCGTGACAACAGTGCTTTTTTCGTAGAGGGTGCTTCACCCAAAACCCCAATAGTTGTTGTCCTTCGGCCATCTTCGGCTTCGCCTAAAATTTATTTAAAAATGGCGTTTTAGATGAATGTTTGTTGTTTTTTTGGGATTTAGGGGGACCTTTTGGGGGAAATTTTAGTTTTTTTAAATATTTTTTTTAAATTAAAAAGAAAAATTCCCCAAATATGAAAAATGCGAATATGATTGCTGGATAAAATTTTTTTAAGTAAGTTTTAAAAAATGCTTGTACCATTCTATCTCCAATAATAAACAAAAACGGGGGGCAGCCTGATTGTGTTCATGAATAAAATGCTTTTCATCTATGCTGTCAGCTCATTGAATGGATTGTTTGTCAAACCTTTTTAATTTTAAATTTGTTTTGTTTAACCCCCTCATCAATATTTTATTATAGTAGTGTTTAATCGTTATTAAAATTTTAAATTATTTTTATTCCACCACCGAGGCATTATTGACGTTTTTTTGAAAATTTTTCCCCAAAAACCCCCATTTTCAAAACAAATTTTTAAGGTATTACGAAGAACGGCATTTTAATAAAAAAAGTTCTTAGGGTGTTTAACAACCCCTTTAAAAGAAACTGGAAATGTGGGGGATTACACAAAAAGAACAATTAGTTTTAAACCCAGATAATAATCAGCTTTTTTTCCCGAGCCATAATTATTAACGCGTTATTAAAAATTTATAATAAACATGTAATAAGGATATTATTAATATTATTTAATATTATGAAAAACAAATGGTTTTTGTTGTTATGACATCTCGATAAAAACGCCGCGATGATTATCTCACAATTGAAAATGGGAAATGATACGAGCAATGCAGTTTTTCGTTACTTTTTTTGCTCTTTTTAAAGGGGCCCATAATAATAATAATAATTTTATTTTAATTTTTCAAAAAAAAAAAATTTTAATTTAAAAAAATAGTCTCTAGGGATAAAAAAAAAAATAAACTTATTATACCAATATTTTTTCTTGAGCCCTTTAAAAAAATTTTAAACTGGACCTTGTTTATCAAAATTGTTTAAATCGAAAAAAGTTATTTAATTTTTTTCAAATGTACATTCTCTTCTCCCTTCCTATATTTGACAGGTTTAAAGGAAAAAAGCTTAAAAAAAAAAAGTTTTTTTAAAATTTTAAAAAGTTTGTGAAAAAACTAATTTAACAATAAGTTATTATGGCATATTTTTAAATAATCCGAGTTTTTAATTTTGTTTTCAGTTTTTCGCCCTCTAGAGGTAAAACTAGAAACGTGAAAATAATTTTTAGCATTTTTTTGAGGCGGGTTTTACTACAAATATTTTTTTCCGAAAGCTATGCGATAAAGGGTTCTCGGGATATCGCCAGAGAACGACGTTATCAGGACACCCTGTATATCTGAAATATTGCAAGGTCAATATTTTTCGTAATAAAAAATATTTTTCCTACCTAAAAAAATTTAAAATTTTTAGTTTAGATATATCTAATTTAAAAATTTTTTATACTTTCTTTTTGTTAAAACTTTTTGTTTTTAATTTTCAAAAAAAACTTTCTGATTTCGTGATAAATTTTCCCAATTTTTTATTCAATAAAATGTGAGGTCATTTAAAACGCGTTTCCAAATATACGAGAATTAGAAATCCCACTATTTTTGGTTTTATGCCCTGAAAGTTTTAAATTTTAAATTCGTTCAAGCCTTTATTGAAAAGCCCCTCGGTCATTTTTGTTTTAAAGTTGTTATTGGGGGAAAAATTTTTTTTTGTTTCTTAAAAAAATGTTTTAAAAAAAAAATGGGTTTTATATTTTAATATATTGACAAGTAAAAGAAAGTTGGTCCAATTAGCTATAATCTTATTTCAATAATTTTTTTCAAGGGTATTTATTTTTGGTTAAAGTAAAAAATTTTGCATTTTTTTTAATAAACTTATCAATTTTTTTATAATTATTTAATTACTTTTTTAATTTAACATTAAAAAAGAATGTTAAGTACTTAACGTTTGACCCTCAATAATCCGACAACCGTTTTCAAGAGGGTTAAATTATGGGAAATTTGTTGGATTGGGGGTACTGCCCAAAACCCCCCTGTAGCCCAAGAATTTTTTTAAAAAATTGAGTCCCTTGTAACCCAAAACAAATTACATAACATTAAAGTGGAAAATGTTTACTAAAAACATAGATGTGGAGTTTAATAAATTAAACAATGCACTATATATATTTTTTTTTTTAATTCCCCTTTTTGGGCCCTTCCCATCCCTAAAGGTTTTGGCCACGGATCAAAATTTTTGTTTCTTATGTAAAACCCCTAAACACAGGGGACGGGAAAACCCCTTTCCCCATCCTGGGGATCCGTCAAAACTTTTAGTACAAGACACACAAAGAGGACCCCCTAAAAAAAAAAAAAAGGAAAGATTAATATCCTATAATTAATTAGAAATCTATTTTTTTTGGACCATTTTTGACAGTTTTTTCCCAAAAAGAGTAACAATCACTGTCGGATTATTGTTTTTTAAAATTTCTGGGGCCAAAATTGGCGGCGAAAAGTTTTAAAAAGGAGAAAATTTTAAAAAAATTTTTTTATTTGTTCTTGGGGGAGTTGACAGTTAAACAGGATATTTTGACGTCGCCATATTCACCGCAAGGGGATAAAATTTCCCCACCGATCCTATTTAGATGACTTTAAAAACGTCCATGGTTAAGTTTTAATTTTAAAATTTTGGAAAATTTTTTTCCTAGGGGGGTGTTTTGTGTTTTTTTTTGGGGTGTTATCATGTATTTTTTAAGTAGAATTTTTTATTTCAAAAAACTGGAACTTTTATTCCATTTTTTTAAATTTCCTTTTATTGAAATAAAGTCCCGTATATTAATTTTAAATTTTTATTAATGTCTTTGGGTTTTTTTGGTGCGTCGTTGGGCCCAAAGATTCTATTTATTTCCTGTTTTACCGAAAGCCTTTTGTCCAAAAAAAATTGTATTTCGATGTTTTTTTTTTAAAAATAAAATTTTTTTTAAAATTAGGATATATAAAATTTGTTTCTCGAAAAAAATTTTGGGTTTTGTGAACGGACGTGGGGTCGGAGCAAATTTGAAAATTTTTAAATTTTTTAGAAAGGGCCCCCATAAAGGGATGATTTAGCTGCAGCTTCTGCAAAAAAATATATTAAATTGGGATTAAGACTAAATGATTTTTTATAATTTTAAATGGGGAAAAAAACTTGGGTGGGTTATTGGGTTTCTTGGAACCATCTGTAAAAATAATTAGCGCATTTTTTGGATAAGATTGTTTCCCTAAAGTGTGCGTTAGCTTTTAAGGGCCCCGGATAAATTTTGGGAAAGTTCACATCGGGGATTGTGAATAGGGGATTTATGGCATACTATTATATTTATCTGGGGCAACTGTTCAGTGGTAATTTTGGGTTTTAAAATTTTTGGGATGTTTCGTATGCAACTGCTAGCGGTGGTGTATTTTTTTTTCCGTTAAGGGAAATTTTTGAGTGTGTATAAAATAAATGTTGTATATTTTTTTTAGCAGGAATGTTGTCCCTTTGATGTAATTTTAAAATAAATTTAATGCCAATAGTTCCTTCTGTGGCTTAAGGGTAGTTGGGTTACTAAAATTGCGGGTTTTGGCGATATTTCATAAGCCCCCAAACATTTGTAAAGCTTTATTTGAAATTTATCAATTTTCAAAAGGGGCAGTTGCTGGCTGATCCAAAAAAAATATTTCCAATCTATGATTGATCGAATGTATATCTAAAAAAAAGTAAGGCAACTTGTTGATTTGCTCCCCAGGAGAAAGAACATACTTGTTTAAGGGAGATTAATGTTTTTTTCTTTTTGAGCATGGATATCATAGGGTTTTTTATAGAAGGGGGGTTATTAATGCTTACACTTACAAAAATAATAATAACTACACATATTGATGTTTTAAAAATACAAAAATAATATGTTTCCAAAATTGTGGGTTGGACAGGGGCCGGGGTATACTTTTTTTAATAGACATATCCCCAGTGAAAAGCTGGGTTTTTTAATTACCTACCGACTTTGAAAGAAGGCATTTGTGGGAAAAGATAGGGGGGCCCTATCAATTGAAAATTGGGAGGAGAAAAATCTTTTTAATGTGCAAAAAAAGTTTCATCGGAGACCCAAGCCCAAGGATACAGACCCGGGAGCACCGGGGCTTAGAGCACCAAGATCGCCGTATAAAACTTTTGACTTTGGGAAATGTTTTATTTAACGATTGCAAATCAGTACTGTTAAAGAATACGAAAGGGTATTTTTTTTCTTACATTCTTTTTTATTTAATGTTTTTTTTTTAGCATCATATTATAAAAAAAATATAAAATTTAAAAAAAAAAAATAAGAAAAAACTTCACAAAGATCAAAAACCTTAATTTTAAAAAGGGTTTAAGAGGACTATCAAGCATGATTAAAAAATTTGTGGCAGGTTTTTGGGGGTTTTGGTAAAATTTTACTTATCGAACTCCTTCTTTAATTTTTTTTTTCAAACGGGGAAATTTTTGGGGGGCTGATGATAAAAAAAAATTAACAACCTCCGGTTTTTTGTTACAAGGTCTCAAGTGAACAACCTCAAAATTAAAAAAACTTCCAAAAATCCCCCCTTCTTGAAACCGTTTTTCAATGGGAACATACACGGATTAGCCATTTTTAAATTTAAAAAAATCAAAAATTTTTATTTTTTTTTATTTTTTTTAAAAATTCTCAAATAACCCCGTTTTTTCCCATTTCAACACTTATTAAATTTGAATTTTAATTTAAAACCTTTTTTACAACATGTACGGTATATGTTGTATAAATGGGTTTAAATTTTTAAAATTTAGTAAATTTATTTAAAATTTTTTAAAAAAGAGCAATAAAATATTTAAAAAGTGTCTTCTAACTTTTAAAAACCGGTTGGCA
>JAHBCN010001813.1:341638-357219 GCA_019359885.1 Listronotus oregonensis | reverse complement strand
TTTTTAAGGTTTATTGAAGAGAATGCAAATCCACGTCCCTGGTAAAAATTTAAATTTTTCGGTTACACTATAATATATTTTTACAAAATTTAAGGTTTATTGAAGAGAATGCAAATCCACGTCCCTGGTAAAAAAAATTAAATTTTTCGGTTACACTATAATATATTTTTAAAAATTGTTACTTTATTATCGCCTTATATATATGAACTACAAAAAAATACCAGTTAGTTGTGAATTAACGTTGTTATTTTAAAATTACTGCTATGTCATTCTTAAAAAGTCTACCGCGGCTCATTGTCCCGACGTAACCGCAGCTGACGTTCACGAAGCTATATAATACAACCCTCTAATGCATTCTACCAATTTTCGCTTGAGAGGAAATTGGTCATGTAAATCTGTTACTGGCTCCTGGACCATTAATTCATTCACCAGGAATCAGATTTCCACCATCTTCCTCCAATTCGTCAATTTTACCAAAAATGATTGTAAAATAACACCAATTTTTAACTGACTTTACTTTTCGCCTTAACATAAATAAAAACAGGATAGTTGGGTTTCCGCAATCTTCTCGTCAAATTTAAATTTAATGTCAGTACTAACAATGTTTTCACCAGTAAACAAAAATCTTAAAATTTGCTTCCAAAGCAGACAATTAATTATTGAGTAGATATACGAAGCAGGTTAAAAATAAATTATTATTTCAAAACATAAATTTCGACAGTACAGAATGAAGTAAAATATTGTACTCGTAAATTATTCGTCCGATAGACCTTAAAGTATTCGTATCAAAATTCCAGACTCGGCTCCGTCGTCGCCTCGTCCGTAAACATCCCACTCATACTGTAAAAGTTCATTTTCCGGACTTATGACGTAAATATTTATTTCCGGACTTATAACCTAAATATCTATTTGCAGTGTATATTACAGTACAAATTACCATATTTCGTATTGTCTTAACCAAAATTAACCACAATGAACTAAATATAACCATAATTATTTACTTTACTAAAAAATTAGTGGGCGTCTTTTTTTTATTTATTAAATTTATACCGTAAGGGCCGTTCAAATACTACGTCACGCTGAATTTTACCATTTTGACTCCTCCCTCCCCCCTTCGTTACACCGCATCACACTCTTAGCGATCCCCTATAAATATTACGTCACAAAAGCTGGACCCCCCTATAAATAGGCCTTTCGATTTAATCGAAAGGGGCGACAATGTATACATCAAAATACTTATATATGTACTAGAGTCCGACCGAAACTGGTTTTCCAGCCGAAACCAAAACCGATTATTCGGCCGTGGCTTCAGTTTCGGCCGAAACCGAAACTCACAATTTCTTAAAATACTGAAATTTGGTGCATATTACCCATTATTCTGCATTAATTAGGACATAAAATGGAAACACAGTATATTAATTTTGTTGTAACCATTTATTTTAATATTATCTTTTAGGTTCCTCTTATATAAAAATAATAATTACTAAAATTTTGCTACAGAGCTATCCGAGCGGCGCACTTGCCGCGAGAAACAAAGTTAGGCGAGCGTGCACGACAACTTCCGAAATCAATTTCGGTTTCGGCAAAAGTTTCGGCCAATTTTGGCCGAAACCAAACTGCCACCGAAACTTGATTTATAAAGCATCTTAATGACGTTTTTTCTTACATTTCAAACCGAAAACATTCACAAACTTTTTATTTAAAAATATTAAACCAATAATTAATTTGTTTTTCTCTTAAATCAAGTTAAAAAAATATTTTTTAGCATTTATCACAGACATGTCCTAACTACTTAAAATCAAATAGGGTTGCCCCGACTATACCAAACGATCTTTAACACCAATTTATGACACTGCACTACTCTTAAAATACATTACCGCATCAAATACAACGTTAAAAAAATGTTTATGATCTTTAATATGCTTAAACTTCCTTAACGCTCTGAGACCAAAAATATTCCGAAAACCATCCTTAATCATTTACAAGTTAAACATGTTTTATACTTAAGATGCCTTTTCCCGCAGTTTTGCCGCCAAGCGCTGCTTATGGTGTATGTGAAGTTTTACCTTTTTAGGTATGGTCCTCTCAAAGTATACCGTGTAGTTTTGCCATTCATTTATTTTATGAAAATAAAGCATCTGTTAAAGACAGTTTTTTTTTTTTTTTTTTTTTCTCTTAATCAAGTTAAAAAATATTTTTTAGCATTTCACAGACATGTCCTAACTACTTAAAATCAAATAGGGTTGCCCCGACTATACCAAACGATCTTTAACACCAATTTATGACACTGCACTACTCTAAAAATACATTACCGCATCAAATACAACGTTAAAAAAATGTTTGTGATCTTTAATATGCTTAAACTTCCTTAACGCTTTGAGACCAAAAATATTCCGAAAACCATCCTTAATCATTTACAAGTTAAAAACATGTTTTTATACCTCTGAGGCAGCTTGCCGCTCTTTCTCCTCGCACGCTTTTTTGCACGGCCAAGGCAAGGCTGCATCTATAGGTGTATGCTCGAAGTTTATACCTTATTTTAGGTATAGTCTGTCTCAAAGTATACCGTGTTAGCTCTTGCCATTCATTTATGGATTATACCTGCCGACAGCAATAAAACTGCGGATCGGTAGGTATTAAAGGACAGAACATTATGGACGGACTTTAATAATATAAAGATTTACAATTTATTCTTTATTTAGGTAAGTATAATCTTAAAATTACATTAAGAAATTAAATATATGCAAAGTTTTAATAAATTAATACATAATTACATTTTTAATCTAAATATCTAAATCTAATTCTGTTTCACTATCAGAGTCATCATTGAGATTAATTACAATAGGATTTATGTTGTTTTGGATAGAAATGTAAGAGTCCTCAATTTTTATAATGTGCTGTAGTGAATTTTTCCAGCTCTCAACTGGTATGTTAGTAATTACATTTTTTATCAAATTTATAACACTGGGACTTAAAGAAGGTGTAACATTTTCTGCTGTGATCTTTGATTATACTTGGTTCCACAAATGCTCTATGGGGTTAAACATACAGTGATACGGAGGAAGCCGTAAGACAGTATGCCCAGCCTGTTCAGCCAAATTATCACATATAGGTATATTGTTTTTTAATCGCATATGAATTTAGGACTTCCAAAAGATGCGTTTTTTTGTAACTGAATTCAAAATAAATACCATTTTCTAACAAATATTCCTGGATTTCAGTTTTTGAGCTTGATGAAGCTGGTGCTTTGTGTAGCAGACGGCTGTGGTAGCTTGCGTTATCCATGACAATAACACTGTTGTTTGGAATATTTTTTAAAAGATAATTCTGAAACCAGTTTTTAAATAGTTCTGCACTTGTATCCTCATGATAATCCAAGCTAGAATCCTTAATATTCTTTGCAGACAACAGCAAGCAGTTTGGGACAAACCCGTCTTCTGAACCAGCGTGTATTATGGTAATGTGTTTTCCTTTATTTGAAGGTGCTTTCGTCTGACAGTTTTGACTGGAATCAACCCATCCTTTGGATACTGTGTCGTGTGTATCGAACCATGTTTCATCAAGGTAAATTATGGATCTGTTTTCTAACCTATATCTTTTAATTTCTTAAAGGTAATTAAATCTCCAAGTGCGTAATCTGTGCGATTCCATTACTACTTGTCTTTTGTCTATTTTGCGGTATTTAAATCCCATTTTACAAACAACTCTATGGAGGGTGGCACGGCTAATATTTATATTGGTTTCGTCTTCGTCAAGCTTCTTTTTCAGTTTATCCAAGGTAGGAATTACTCCGCATTCATAAAGACAATATATTTTCCTTCTTATTAGGTCCTGATCACTATTGTCTATACGGTGAGATTGAAAATCACTACGTTTTTTTCTATTACTTTGTTCAATTCTTCACTAATAATAATATCCCTTATCGGTGATATTGGAGTTTTTGTATGTAGACAGGTTTCTTTTAAAGCTTCTTGTTTAATTAGACCTCTACTGATTAAAGTTTCATACACATTTTTCACAACCTGTTTTGCATCTAGTGACAAATGATTTCGACGCGACATAGTTATATTATCGTAAAACAACTTTTTCGAAACGCACAGTAAAAAAGGTTATTCAACACTGCCACTAAAATATTAGCCAAAATATTTATATGCCTAATGGTTAATACTCAGGAAATACCTGGCCCACCCCTGCCCTTATGAACAAATGGGTTTACCCAATAACAATAGGTAATAAAATCGTTAAAGTGTTTATTGGGGTATGGTCCGTCAAAAGCCATAACGATATACTTTAAGACAGACTATAAACTGCTAAAAAACACATTCTTAAACTGGATTTAGCGCTGACATCGGACGAACTTATGGAATTATCCAGAAAAAAACATTCAAAACTTGTTTATAAAAACCTTTACGCATTCTATGGAACAAATAAAAATTTAACACACTCAAGTTTACACTTAATATAGGAAAGAAAAAGAAATGAATTTTCAGCTTTGGCATAACTTCCAAGTTAATGCATCAGCATCTATTAGTTTAACATCTGCATTAGGGACGACCTTCACCCATCCACCAACCGGACGAGAATTTTTTTTTAAATATAGTTTGGAAACAAATATACTGCGAATGGGCTGCCTTAAAATGTTCAAGACTATGATTGATAAAAAATTTTAAAAAAATTGATGCTTGCTATATAATGTCAATTCTTATTTTTTTTATTCTACATGACAGTACGTACTAATATACTAATAAAATTGTTTTCTTGAATTTCATAAATACTGTCTTTAAAAAATTTTTAAATTTAAAATAAAAGAAATTATTTAAATTTTTGTTTATGAAATTAAAGAAAAAAAGGTAGTGGTATATCAGTAATATCATATAGAATAAAAAAAATAAGAATTGACATTCTACAGTGGGTGTTTATTTTTTTTTTTAATTAGTCATAGCCTTGACAATAATTTTTTAGGCAACCCATTCGCAATACACTAGTTTACATTTATATTTGATAAAAAATAGCTTTGTTTAGATACTTTTTTAAAATTTCCCTTTAAAAGGTGAAAATGTAACATTATTCACAGTTTTTTTAATTTTAATTTTAATTATTTATTAATGTGATAGATAGTTTGCTAATGCTCTGTAACATATTATGTTGGCTCAAATTGCCACGACTCCGGCTGGCTTAACGACGAAAAGCACTGATGATAATTTTACCGAAAGCGCTCTGCTAGAATTTGTTTTAATAAAAATTTTGCACAAAATACAAAGTTTCTTCAGTTCCTAAATTCTTACGCGCACACAGCCACAATCAAGTTTCATTTATATAATTTTGGCTTATTTGTTAACTCTGGTAATACAGAGATACTGTTTAAACTCAACACTGTCGTTGATATCACTGATAGTCTTTACTACATCCACACCCTTTAACACAGAAAAATGTTTTAAAATACACTTTACAAGAAAATCACAAATTGGTTTCCACATTTTATTCATAGCTTATTTTCAAAAAAAAAAAAACTCGTTTTTAAATTCCTAACTTCCAAAATCCATTCCTTTCCAGAACCACCTTACTTCAATATCAAGGGAAAGTTATACCCACCCGTACCCTCGTCGGAACCTCCGCACTGTACCTGCCACAACAATCCCGTCGTAACCCGCCAGCAGTGTCCCAGATGTATTAACAATCCTAATACAACCGTTCATTGGCCTCCTCCGTCTGGAATACCTCCGCAACATGGAAGACCTGGTATAGGTTTTAACCCTTCAGCTCCACCCTATTACGGTAAACCTGGACTAACAAATCCTGCTCCACGTCCTCCTGTATATTACCCACCTTACTCTTCTCCGTGCAGTCCTGCACAACAGTGCTCTACCTGTAGATCTTGCTCATGTAGTGGTCACGAATATCGTCCAAAACCTGTAGTAGTGTCTAGGCCTCATACTCAACCATCTAGCGGAGGTTTTAAATGTAAGTACTAACAAAGTAGATGTTGTGTTATGTTGTGTTATGTCCCTATATGTATTTAGTTATGTTATACAGGTTGTAAAAAGTAGGAGGCTCACGATTTTAATGGGCAACAATGGAGCTCAAAACAAGTTAAAAAGTGTATATGACATATATGTCAAAACTTGACAGCTTTTTGTCTAAACGATATCAAAGTTACAAACTTTGAAAGCAATTATTTTTGAAAAGCTTAACAATTGGAAACTTTCCTTATAAACTAAGTTTTAAATGTTTCAATCTATAAAGAAAAAAAAATCCCCCATTTAAGAATTTAAAAAACACTTGGCAACAGCGCTACCTAGAAGCCTGGTGCGTGAAGTCAAGTCAGTCGTACATTGGTCGCGATATTTTTGTCCATTCGTATGTTATCCAATGTCCAATGATATGTTATTAATTTACGGCGAGACAAACCAATATGCTAATCTAGCAGCTCAAATTTACGGTGAAAGATTTCCACGACGGCTAAATCAATTTAGAACAACCATAGTGCAGGTGTACCAAAGAGTTTTGAAAACAGGATGTATGCAACCGAGAAATCTAAATAGAGGACCTGGGAGATACATAAGTGTGAAACAAAAGAAAAGAATTTTGGAAATTGTGGAAGTAAATCCTGGTATTAGTACAAGGTTATTAGGCCGCGAAGTAAACATATCACATACCGCAGCTCACAGAACCTTACGGCAAATCTACTTTATCCCTACTACCACCAACGTGTGCAGGCTTTACTACCTGAAGTACGCGAAAATTGGGTTCTTTCTATTCTTAAAGCAAAAAAAGTGCTGTTTTAAAACATAATAATTTGTGTTCTTAAAATGGATATTCGGCCTACAAATTAAAACCCCAAATGAAGTAGATGAAAAAAACGTATTTTTTCCACAGAGAGGCTGGTGCATAAGAGCTGCGGAGTTGCATACCGTCCAAAAAAAAGAAAATAAGCAAAAAAAATGGAATGTTTTTTACTTAAATTTAATTCCAAATTAAATATTAAAATAAATTGCAAGAAGTAATTCATATTATTTTCTAGTTTTTTTAGGATCTGCAGCTTTTATGCACCAGCCGCCACAATGTAAAAAAACATCTCTTTAAAAAAAGTGTAAGTATGTAAAACCTCGCAACAAACGTTCGACTCGATGTGATGAAGTGGGCGCGGTGTTGCCAAATATTTTAAACTTTGAATAGCCAGATTTCAAGAAGAATTAACTTTTAACCCATGCGTTTTTTTCTTTTTTGACCTGTTTTGTGCTTTACTGTCGCCCATTAAAATCGTTAACATCAAACTTTTCACACCCTGTATAGTGTTAACTGGAAGTTTAAAATGCCAAATATTTAGAAATTTTTATTGGCATTGATTAATATATCCCTGTCTAGTTTTGTTACAGACAATTATTCCATTTATGAGTAATCTTCGAGCATACACCTATAGAGGAAGCCTCGCCGCTTGTCCGTGCAAACAAGCGTGCGAGAGAGAAAAAAGAAATAAAGTATACCCTTTCTCTTTCGCTCCAAAGTGCTGATTGGTCGACGGGTAAAGGCTGACCAATCAACACGCAGAGCGGAGTAAATACCCGTGTCACCGACCAATCACCACGTTGGTGCGGGAGAAAAAGGATATATATTCTTTCTTCTTTCTGTCTCGTACAACCAAGCTGCAAGACTGCCTCCATGGGTTTATGTTCGAAGTGTGTAATAAATTGTGTTAAAAAAGTCTTAACCATATTGGAAAAAATCGATTCGTTGTGATTTTTTTAAAGACGTCTTTAAAATCTGAGTGCGCTCTATCCTTCGTCTAAAAAACTCAGTTGGATAGGAGTACTACGAACAGCGCCTTGCTCCTTTATCTGTCAATTAATGAATAATGCATACGGTTACAGTATAAGCAGGCAACAACAAAACTTATAAAACTAAGTTGTATATTTATTTAATTCTGAATTGTCTCGATATTTATATCAATCATAACATTTTTTTGTTAGCGTACTACTGGGTTGACACTTTTTCTCATGGCGGAGTTCCATCTACAGCACTTCACGGAGGACACGATATAGATGGCGCCCCGATCTTCGTCGGAAGAGCTTTTCATGAAGGTGACTGGATTCCTGCTAAAGTTATTCCTGATAAAAATGTTGCCTACGTAGCATACAATGGAGCCGAACATGCTAAGCATCAATACCAGGTTGGTTCATGTTTTATCTACTACAGTCAATTTCAGCTAAGCTAAGGTCAATTTAAAAAAATTGGATTTAAGAGGGAGACCCTTAGACTATGGCTTTCTGAGAAATCGGCCTATATAATTCCTCCTCTAGCAGCTCCCAATAAAGCGTATTCCTTTTCAGTTCATCTGGATGTAGAATCTTCTCTTAAATTTTCCTCACAACATTCTGTAACACCCTGTGTATATATAACAGGGTGTTTCAAAACATGGACCATCGCTCGTGGGTAATTCTTTGCTAAAAAATAATAAAAAAGTCCTATGCACATGGGTACGGAAACGCATGGTTTCCGAAATATAGGAGTTAAAGTTTCAAATTTTTTTTTTCATTTTTCTCAAATGACTTAAATACCACTCAACCGATTTTAATGAAACTTAGAACCTGAAAGTGTATTAATAAAAACGCATAGTTTTAAGTAAAAATCTGCTTACAGCTGCGGCAGTGGCGTGCGTACGGGGTAACTGTAAAAATGTATTTAGAGAAAGAATATGTGCGCCACTGACTTTTTTCCAAATTTGATGCACCAGTTATGAAACTTTTACATAAGCCACAAAAGTTACCTCTTGGTATTTTTTCGCTTAGGGTTTCTCTTAGCAGATATGGCTAATTTTATAAAAATGTGCAAAGTACCCATTTCGGCGTAATGCAAAAAATAATCGTATAATGCCATGAAACTGTAGTTTTTGACAATTCTCTAAATCCATTAATTTTAAAGTGCTTTGTAGAAGTCAAAAGTGTTTTCGTGTTATTCTTTAAATTTAGCAGTTTTTTCGATTTTAGTTATTTGTTGATCTTGTTTGTTTGTTTGTTTCGTTACTTTTTGATTCGTGTTTAGATATTAAGCTGCTCATAAATATTATTTCCTCCTGCACATTTTTATAAAATTAACCATATCTGCTAAAGGAAACCCTAAACGAAAAAATACCAAGAGGTAACTTTTGTGGCTTATGTAATAAGCTTCATAACTGGTGCATCAAAATTGGCAAAAGTCAGTGGCGCACATATTCTTTCTCTAAATACATTTTTACAGTTACCCCGTACGCACGCCACTGCCGCAGCTGTAAGCAGATTTTTACTTAAAACTAGGCACTTTATTAATACACTTTTAAGTTCTAAGTTTCATTAAAATCGGGTGAGTGGTATTTAAGTCATTTGAAAAAAATTGAAAAAAAATTGAAACTTTAACTCCCTATATTTCGGAAACCATGCGTTTCCGGACCCATGTGCATAGGACTTTTTTTTTATTTTTTTAGTAAAGAATTACCCCACGAGCGATGGTCCATGTTTTTGAAACACCCTGTATATATATATATATATATATATATATATATATATATATATATATATATATATATATATATATATATATATATATATATATATATATATATATATATATATATATATTATATATATATATATATATATATATATATATATATATATATATATATATATATATATATATATATATATATATATAAACCGAGTGACACAGCGGACATGTTAACAGCCCGTAACTTTCTTATTTATTAGAATTAATTAATGAAATTTAAGAGAAGGACCTTTTATAAGGACACACTTTTCATAACGTAATAAAACCAATTTTTTCACTGCCGGTTTAACCGGAAGTAACCCTAAATTTTAAATTTTAAATAGCACCCTGTATATATTTTTACCCTACCTGATCCGCCTCAAAATTCTCTTTTCAACCAAGTGTCACACTTGTCATTTCATTTCAAAATGGCTGCCAAAATCGATTTTTTTCCAAAATTTTAGTAGGCCATGATCTGACAATTACAAATTATCAGCATGTAAAAGGCGTTGAAATGTGAAGAATAGGGTGTAAAAATCTTTGTGATTTTGTTAATTTTAATCTGATTAATAAGAGTTAGGAATAGAGTTCAATTTTGAAAATTTTAGAAATGTATTTTTTAACGCTTAATATCTCAAAATCCAGAATAAGAAACTCCAATTTTTATTTATTGTAACTTTAGATTAAACATTTACTATTTCACATAGTTTATCAGAACTAGTATGAAGAACTGACCTTTTTATTAAAAACGCGAAATACCTAATACATATTATATCTACATTGTTTCAAAAATACGTAGATTATATTACTATAAATAATACGCCAAGTAGGCTTTGTAACATAAAAATTTGTTGGTAGCCATTTGGTATCCATGCCCCCCCAGAATTGATTAACGTTTTTAAAACCAATATGCTAGGATATTACAAAGCATACTTGGCGTATTATTTATACTAATATAATCTATGTACTTGCAAAACAATGTACTCTCACACTCTGGGAAAGTACTTAGAGTTAAGTACTTTCCCAGACTTAAGTAGTAGATACCCCGCGGTACCAAGACAAAATAGTGCCCTTTTGGCACTTCGGAACTATCTCCATACGATGATAGGAGAATTATTAACTATATCTATACGGATACTCTTCCCTGCGGTTTTAATGATAAGTTTTTTAGTGTTTTTTACTTGAGATATAAAATATTTAAATCCCTCTCTCATTATTATTTTCCCTTGGTTATATTCTTCTTCTTTTTTTCAAGTTTTTTGCTTCTGTTTCGTATAAATGGAAACATATATTTACCGATTTTAACCGTTTTAAAAATCTAACCATCCACAAAACGTTAGAAAAATTTCAACACAAATGGTGTTTTCTTTAGGATCGAATTCGAGTAACATATACCAGGGAGAAAAAACCATACCAACAGGTTGGTCGTAATCTGTGCTATTTATGCTATCAGAAATTAAACCCTGATAGACTTTGGTTGAAAAAGAATTGCTTACTATCACATAGTGAATGCCATCGAAAAAAGTATCAGCAATTAAAACAATACGCAATAAACAATAAAATTTTTAGACACCACAATTTTTTTATGAAATAAAAGCTGATCTATTCCAATCTACTCCAAATAGTCCCATCATCCATCAAGAGATTTTGCATTGGGAGCCGGCTTTGCAAAAATTCTAAAGCAAAATGTGACGACAAACGGCGGTTTGCACCACTAACTCTTAAAAGTTCATAATAACTAAGTAGCACTTAGTATTAAGGTTGACCTTAACGAATAATAGCTTTGCACAAGTTACACTTAATATGTTTTTAGTTAAATATTAAAAATGCTTGGCAACATTGTAAAAATTGTCCAGCCGCATTATTAGCAAAGAAAAAGAAGACAATTTGACAGAAATTTAAATTTTTGTTTTCCAAAAAGTTCAAATTCGTTTCTTATTACAGTTCATTTTTTAACAAAAATCCTGTTTTTATTTGCATAATTGTTAATTATTTGTCGTGTGCATTCATAATGAGAAAAAGAAAATAGAGAAAGGGCTTCAACTTTTCAGATAGGAAAAAAACTCTTTTATTAAATATAATCCACGATTATAGGCACATAATAGGACAGACTCCGCTTAAATATAATTAAAAAAAATATTAAAAAAATATATACAAGTTGTGTCTTTAACATTGCAAAATTTTTTACAGACGAAATTTTTGGATAAAAATATGAAAAAAAGGCCTAAACTTCTCTACTTTTGATCTATCGGGCTAAAAATTATTAAGAAAAAGAAACTAGATTATTTTATTTTATAAATGTGGATGAAATGAATAAGGGCATAAAAGTTGAGGTAGTTGTTGATTTTTTCCAAGGCTTTCTTTCAACAAAATTTACAAATCTGCTACACTGATAAAGGCAAAAGTAAAATTTTCAGAATGCATTTTCTCAATTGCATAACTCCAACCTTAAAAAAAAGATTAGTTCATTATTTAAAATATTTATTTTTAAATTAATTTTGAAAATTCACAAACACAACACAAATAATTTAACGCTTTTACCACCGAAACAATAAAACTTTCTATTTTTGAGGTTATAAAATAACAAAAGTATTACCTAAGCCAAAGAAATCTTCGGCTTAACTAAGTTTTAGTTTTAAGTGACAGTTAACCGTTAAGTTTCTGTTGAGCAAACGAAATCTTACACTTAAATATCACTTAAAGTTAAGGTTGTCCTAAGTATCACTGGTGCAAACCGCTGAAAGAGTTGTATACCATCTTATAACCAAAGAAAAGTATTATCACAAGCCAATCGTCCCTTCTTGAAGCTCTTAATGCCTTAGAAAAACAACTATCAGAGGACCGTCCACCAGTTGTATTCCTACCAAGAACTGGAGCGGGCCTGGACAGATTAGATTGGCCATGGATCAAAACCCACCTCATCAAACTAGCAAATAAATTGAAAATTTATTTTATTATTCATGTTTTTTAACTGCTGCTTCCATTCAAATACAGATCAAGCACTGAACTGCAACTTAATCTACCATGCTTTGTACACTACAATCGACCACATATGCGTATAGTTTGTCTCTAAGTATACCGTGTTAGCTTTTGCCTTCATTTATGGACTATACCTGCCGACAACAATAAAACTGCGGATCAGTAGGTATTAAAGGACAGAAAATTTGGGACGGACTCTAATAATATAAAGATTTATAATTTATTGTTTATTTAAGTAGGTATAATCTTAAAATTACATTAAGAAATTAAATATATGCAAAGTTTTAATAAATTTAAAAACTATATTATCTATACATAATTACATTGTTAATCTAAATATCTAAATCTAATTCTGTTTCACTATCAGAATCATCCTAGAGATTAATTACAATGGGATTTATGTTGTTTTGTATAGACATGTAAGAGTCCTCAATTTTTATAATGTGCTGTACTGAATTTTGCCAGCTCTCAACTGGTATGTTAGTAATTACATTTTTAACCAAATTTATAACACTGGGACTTAAAGTAGGTGTAACATTTTCTGCTCTGATCTTTGATTTTACTTGGTTCCACAAATGCTCTATGGGGTTAAACATACAGTGAACGGAGGAAGACGTAAGACAGTATGCCCAGCCTGTTCAGCCAAATTATCACATACATATTGTTTTTTAATTGCATATGAATTAAGGATTTCCCAAAGATACCTGGATTTTAGTTTTGAACTTAATGGAGCTGGTGCTTTGTGTAGCAGACGACTGTGGTAGTTTGCGTTATCCATGACAATAACACTGTTGTTTGGAATATTTTTTAAAAGATAATTTTGAAACCAGTTTTCAAAAAGTTCTGCACGTGTATCCTCATGATAATCCAAGCTAGAATACTTAATATTCTTTGCAAACAACAGCAAGCAGTTTGGGACAAATCTGTCTTCTGAACCAGCGTGTATTATGGTAATTCGTTTTCCTTTATTTGAAGGTGCTTTCGTCTCACAGTTTTGACTGGAATCAGCCCATCCTTGGGATACTGTGTCGTGTGTATCAAACCATGTTTCATCAAGGTAAATTATGGATCTGTTTTCTAACCTATATCTTTTAATTTCTTGAAGGTAATTAAATCTCCAAGTGCGGTATCTGTGCGATTCCATTACTACTTGTCTTAGTCTATTTTACGGTATTTAAATCCCATTTTACAAACAACTCTATGGGAGGTACGGCTAATATTTATATTGGTTTCGTCTTTGTCTAGCTTTTTTTTCAGTATATCTTAGGTAGGAACAACTCCGCTTTTATAAAGACAAAATATTTTCCTAATTATTAGGTCCTAATTACTATTGTCTATATGGTGAGATTGAAAATCACTACGTTTTTCTCTTTTGCTCAAGTCTTCACTAATAATAATATCCCTTATCGATGATATTGAAGTTTTTGTAAGTAGACAGGTTTCTTTTAAAGCTTCTTATTTAATTAGTCCTCTACTGATTACAGTTTCATACACATTTTTCACAACCTGTTTTGCATCTAATGACAAATGATTTCGACGCGACATGGTTATATTCTCGTAAAACAATTTTTTCGAAACGCACAGTAAAAACGGTTATTCAACACTGCCACTAAAATATTAGGCGAAATATTTATATACCTAATGGTCAATACTCAAGAAATAACTGGCCCACCCCTGTCATTATGAAATAATGGGTTTACCCAATAACAATAGGTAATAAAATCGTTAAAGGTTTATTGGGGTAGTGTCGATCAAAAGCCATAGCGAAATACTTTGAGACAAACTTTACACATATTGATGGACCTCCACCTTCCCAAAGTAAACGTAGACTATGCATAAAAAATTGTAATACATAAAATTTACCATTAATAAATGTTTTACTTGTTTAATTTTCTTCTCAACAACAAAAAAAACAACAACGACAATATCATAATCAAAATATTTAATATTATCTTAATTGTTTTACTATTCACAAAAGAAAAAAATTAAAAACTTAAAATTAACTAAAACAGAGTGGTCTTATTGCGCCTGCGCCACTATGGCACTATGGTCAACAGCCTCTGGTCTGTTACGTCATTGACACTTCTTGCCAATCAAAGGATGAAAATTTACCACTTTTACTACCCCTAACGCATCCACCGAAGGGATGATGCCATCCGAAGTGCGAAAAGGGCAGTATTTTGTCTTGATACACCGGGGTCTCTACTACTTTTTTTTTTTTTTTAAATATATATATATATATATATATATATATATATATATATATATATATATATATATATATATATATATATATATATATATATATATATATATTATATAATATTATATATATATATATAATATATACAGGGTAGGTCTGTGAAATTTAGACCCCCCGTTTATTGTTTTAAATATTTAAATTGGGAAAAAACGTTTCATACAAAGATATTTTGGTTTTTGCTGCCTATTTTTGCAAACAAAAGTTATGTATACAGGGTGCATCAAAAAGTTTGTAGAAGAACAAAGTTAATTTTTTTTAAATGGCTTCCCCATATTTTTTTTTTACATTTTTTTTTCTGTAAAACCCTAGATATTTTTATTTGGGATATCATATTTTTATATTCAA
Organism: Listronotus oregonensis; assembly: GCA_019359885.1. Lineage (NCBI taxonomy): Eukaryota > Metazoa > Arthropoda > Insecta > Coleoptera > Curculionidae > Listronotus > Listronotus oregonensis. The sequence goes on along the minus strand of JAHBCN010001813.1, from coordinate 342,113 downwards.
AATGTTTACGAGATATTCGGATTTAAATACAAATTTAGAAGGGCAAAATCCGCTCATCTTTTAATGTTGTTTAACGTTTCTATGGTTTCAGCGGTTTTTTGAGAGTTGCATAATAACCATATATCCTATAGAGATTAATAAAAATGTCATAATGACATTTTTATTAATCTGAAAAAAAATTGTTTGAATCGTTTTTTTCTTGTTTAAGGTTTTACCCATTTCTACTTATCATGTGATATCTAATTACTTATTAATTATTACTAAGGGTGTTTTGTCAATTTACTAATACCATAGAAACGTAAAACAACATTGAGAGATGAGCGGATTTTTTCATTCTATATTTGTATTTAAGTGAGAATATCTTGTAAACAATTGAATATAGGAATATGATATGCCAGATAAAAAATATCTAGAATTTTATGTAGAAAACAAAAATGTAACAAAAAAAATAGGAAGTCATTTAAAAAAAAAATTT